>JAOTOM010005166.1:992500-1037500 GCA_034440615.1 Ashinkailepas kermadecensis | reverse complement strand
AATAAGAAAAAAACTGCGCGTGGCAGTGCGACCAAAATTGGCATACTTTTTCCAACCTCAATTTGGAATTTTGTGTGGAAATTTCGAGGTAAGGTCACCTACGGTTAACGAGTTAGTCAAGATCAAGTGAGGTCAGCTAAAAATGTTTTTAGCAGTCGTCATTCTTTAACGGATAAAGATATTTCAATGAAACCTTCAGCGTTTCCTTACCTTAAGGGATGCAACAAAACGCATCAGAGGGAATTTCAAAGTTTTTGTTTTTGATGACTTGTCAGTTTTGCATATTTTCCCGAAAGGGCTAAAATCGAAGATTCTGGCTAAAGAAAGCACTTTTACGAGGGCATGTTGACTTAAAACAACGTTTCCGGTCCGCTCTACCCATCAGAAAAGAAAAATCGATAAAATTGAAAACCAAATTGAAAAGAAAGACAAATATAATGTTGATTTTTGGTTTGGCGAACATTTTGTGGTCATCCTCGATTTATTTTCTGATTCCTTTTCTGAACCCAAATAATTTTTGTTTTCAAAATATTTCCAAAATGATCTCCCTAGAGCCACACACATGATGCCAGTCGTGATCCCATTGACTCCTTTAGTGACGTCACTTTCGGTGGAGAAAATGGGGGTGGTTTCGAGCCCTATTCGTCGAGCGCTTTCCGATGACATCACTTTCGTTTTCGTGCATCGCATGGTTTGGAGATTAGAGGGGGTATAAAATGGCCACCCCCAAGACGGAGTATGAGGATCTGACCGGAAAGACGCCGCGGGTTATTATTCCTCGTCTACCGAGGTCGGATAGATCTCTCCCCATTTAGTTCTTGGCTATGGGGTCCAACCGGTTTGAGATAGCGCTATGAGATGTCTGATATGTGATGATACGTTCTTTGTACATACAATGATGTAAGAAATTTCAAGTCATGTCAGGTAATTTAAACATTACGTCATTCTTGAGGGTATGTGAGGCAAATGTGTGCTAAAACGGCGGTGTCATTGCACACATCAGTGTTGGTAAATTAAAGTTCATCATTCTGTACAAACGGAAGTACCATGACATACGAGTATTGGTGTGTACATCATTCTCGTATGTATTGGTGAAATAATTCTCATCATTTTGACAAACGACGATGGGCGGTCTGCACATCAAGGCATTGAAGGCAGTGCTTCACCTGAGTAGAGCTGAAATATATTTTTAATCATATCGTCTTACAAAGCGATGCTCTTATCCCCTGGAAAATATGAAATAACATAATCTGGGGAAAAGCATGGGTCATTTGTAAATATCGTGAAAATTGAAGCACATATTTATACATTCAATTTGAAACAGCTCAATCACTAATCTGAAATGCGTATGAATGAGGCAGGCCTCTGACAGACATCGCCATATATTGCGCTTTCTTTCATAAGAAGCGCAGGATATACGGCCTTCGCTGAACGAAAGCGTTTCTGTGGAGTGCATCATACCGTCAGAGGAAATTGTGTGCAAGTTCACTTTCGAGCTACATCTGGACATGTTTCACACAAAAAGTTTGCAGTGATTCCTGAAATTAAGTAATTGTGCGATATTGTGGGGGGTAGAAGCAAGTTACCTACCTGCTTAGTTAGGTACGTGAGGTGAGAAGTTCTGGGACCAAAAGCTCAACTAGGGATGTTCAGGAACGGCGGGCTCTAAGACTGGGCTGTGATGTGGTCCTTCTCAGCCATGCCCCTCTTCAAACATCCTGCTTTTGAGCAAAATTGGTCTATGGTACACAATGTACGCAAAACTAGAAACATCTGATGTAAATTAAAAAAGTTATAGGCTTATGAATAAATATGAAAACAAATATGATAAATAGTTTTGCGTGGCCCCATTGAGCAACTCAAAACCAGCTCTGGATCTGGCAATGCATCCAAACCAGGCTTGGTGCGACTAGATATTTGGTCTGATCTTTGGGCTCATGACATTGTTAATGCTCCTCCTCATAACAGGCAGGGACAGCAAATGACTGACCGCATATGTCGTGTGTCGCCAGAGACGCCGCCCACCGAGAACCAGTGCGACTCCAGCCGGTTTCAATGCTACAACAATTTCTGCATCGACCTGGGTCGAGTGTGTGACATGGACAAGGACTGTCCACGTGGCGAAGACGAGGAACAAGAGTGCAGTGAGTACACCACTAGCTGTTGCTGAACTCCACTAGCTGAGAACACCACTAGCTGCTGCTGAACACCACTAGCTGAGAACACCACTAGCTGCTGCTGAACACCACCAGCTGAGAACACCACTAGCTGCTGCTGAACACCACCAGCAGAGAACACCACTAACTGCTGCTGAACACCACTAGCTGAGAACACCACTAGCTGCTGCTGAACACCACTAGCTGCTGCTGAACACCATTCGCTGAGAACACCACTAGCTGCTGCTGAACACCACTAGCTGAGAACGCTAGCTGCTGCTTCAGCTCGTCTTTGTCCATTCAGCTGTGGTGTATCGATACCGGCCTGTTTGGGCCTGGTGTTCCTAGTCATGTGGCTGTTTGTCTGGTTAATGTCATCGTCATGTTGAGATAAACCAGATAATCGTGATAATACGACTGACGCCAACATCTTATGTTGACATATATATTGCATATATTGCATATATCCCTTTACCCTTCTCACTGTTTTGTGTCATGATTCAAACGCTTGTATGTTCCTCACGCGATTTGCATGGATTCACCGAAAGATCACCGAAACACCAAAGATCACAATGAGGTTTTCCGGTAGTAGGATACGCTTCGCTGTGATGTTGCGCGAAACTTCGCATGGAATATCCTTCAGAGCAACTTCGCATTGATGGAAAGTCCTGATTGATGTCCTACAACACACCACATGAAATATTTATTGGAACTTTCGATACTTACAGCTAAAAAAAATACGACTGCATGTCCTACGGACATTTCATGGATTGGTCTACAGAGAACCGTGTCAACATTCTCTTTCGAAATGTCTGCAAGAAGTCATTTTGAGCATTGTGTGTATTCCTTCCTTACTACCAAGTGCTATTTTAGACTTGGGATGAACTACGTATAAGTAGCGTGCCACCGAATCTAAGTTTACGTCCTTCCAACCACTGCCCTGACCTCCCGCCTCTCACGTCACTGTGTTCACTGTCTCAGTCTGCTCCACCATCTTCGCTGTCCTCCTTTCGTTTCACTTAAACACTCGCTTTTGCTGTTGTTGCCTATTTAAATCCAAATTCCTACAATGCCTACAAAGCCCACAAAACCAACAAAGCCCACAAAGCCCACAAAGCCCACAAAGCCGTTTCCTGAAACAAGTAGTGAAGTCAGAACACATCGAACAGAATCAGAGGCAGTTCTGCGCACTGACACTCCATAGAACACTTCACTATTTGAAAGCCATTTACAGCCTAATCCGATATGCCTAATGCCAACAAGTTTAGGTGTGTTAATAACGCGAATTAAATATATCGCAAAGCCAAGAGCATCGAGTCACCATGTCGATGAGCGTACCGTTTCAGCAGACGCGCCCCACGAGTCAGTTTGGGGGCTCACACGTGTGAGAATTGGTCCGACTCAAACTGACTTACATCATCTCTGTAGAGGTGTTTTCGGCACCTCTACTCCAAACGACACAATGCCCAAATACCAATTAATGACATGCATTTACATGATGCAAAAGACGCTCGAAATCACACTCCGTCAAATCAGATTCGTTTCATTCGTTCGTTTCTCTGACAACACCCAATGTAAACACCATAGTCATATCCTACCACAAGTATAACAATCTTCTTACGTCTCATCGATAATCGAAGTTTCTGGAACCACTCTTACGACCTTGACTTCCTGTCGAATTAGGTCATGCGATTCCGCCGTCTGGAACGATCGGTGCATCAGTCCGCTCCCGTCCCAGGTGCCCTCCACTGTACTGTACCCTCCACTGTCCTAAACCCTCCACTGTCCTGTACTCTCCACTCTCCTGTAACCTCCACTGTGCTGTATCCTCCACTATCATGTGCCCTTCACTGTGCTATGCCCTTCACTTTGCTGTGCCCTCCACTCTCCTGTAACCTTCACTGTCCTGTACCCTCCATTGTCCTATGCCCTCCACTGTCCTGTACCCTCCACTGTCCTGTACCCTACACTGTCCTGTACCCTCCACTGTGCTGTACCATCCACTGTCCTATACCCTCCACTGTCCTACACCCTCCACTCTCCTGTAACCTTCACTATGCAGTATCCTTCACTGTCGTTTACCCTCCACTGTGCTGTACCGTCTGCTGTCCTGTACCCTTCACTGTCCTGTACCCTCCATTGTCCTATGCCCTCCACTGTCCTGTACCCTCCACTGTCCTGTACCCTACACTGTCCTGTACCCTCCACTGTGCTGTACCCTCCACTGTTCTGTACCCTCCACTGTCCCGTACCCTCCACTGTGCTGTACCCTCCACTGTCCTGTACCATGCACTGTCCTGTAACCTCCACTGTCCTGTAACCTCCACTGTGCTGCACCCTCTACTGTCCTGTACCCTCCACTGTGCTGTGCCCTCCACTGTCCTGTAACCTTAACTGTACTATACTCTCGACTGTCCTGTACCTCCACTATGCGGTATCCTTCACTGTCCTGTACCCTCCACTGTCCTGTAACCTCCACTGTGCTGTACTCTTCACTGTCCTGTACCTCCACTATGCGGTATCCTCCACTGTCCTGTACCCTCCACTGTCCTGTAACCTCCACTGTGCTGTAGTCTCCACTGTCCTGTACCATCCACTATGCGGTATCCTTCACTGTCCTGTACCCTCCACTGTCCTGTAACCTCAACTGTACTGTACTCTCCACTGTCCTGTACCTCCACTATGCGGTATCCTCCACTGTCCTGTACCCTCCACTGTCCTGTAACCTCCACTGTGTTGTAGTCTCCACTGTCCTGTACCCTCCACTATGCGGTATCCTTCACTGCGCTGTACCATCCACTGTCCTGTAACCTCCACTGTGCTGTAGTCTCCACTGTCCTGCACCATCCACTGTTCAACACACCCCGGTGATCTATGCGTCTGTCGTTCGTAATCGTGTTGTATTTTTTGCAAGAGGTACCCCTCTGTGCGTGTCGCAGAGTGGTACCTATCTGCGTGTGGGACTGCGAGTGGTGCCTGTCCGAACGTGGGACTGAGTGGTACCTGTCTGTACGTGGGGCTGAGTGGTATGTACCTGTCTGTCTACGCGTGTGACTGAGTGGTACCTGTCCGCACGTGCGACTGTCAGCGGTGCCTGTCGGCACGTGGGACTGTCAACGGTGCCTGTCGGCACGTGGGACTGTCAGCGGTGCCTGTCGGCACGTGGGACTGTGAGCGGTGCATGTGTGCGCATGGGACTGTGAGCTCGTCACCGCGGGTGTAGTGGTAACGCGAGAAAAAATAACGGGACACGTGACGGTGTTTAGTGTACGGGGCACGTGATAATGGCTGATGTACGGGGCACGTGATAATGACTGATGTACGGGACACGTGATAATGACTGATGTACGGGACACGTGATAATGACTGATGTACGGGGCACGTGATAATGACTGATGTACGGGGCACGTAATAATGGCTGATGTACGGGACACGTGATAATGACTGATGTACGGGGCACGTGATAATGGCTGATGTACGGGGCACGTGATAATGACTGATGTACGGGGCACGTGATAATGGCTGATGTACGGGACACGTGATAATGGCTGATGTACGGGACACGTGATAATGACTGATGTACGGGACACGTGATAATGACTGATGTACGGGGCACGTGATAATGACTGATGTACGGGACACGTGATAGTGACTGATGTACGGGGCACGTGATAATGACTGATGTACGGGGCACGTGATAATGACTGATGTACGGGGCACGTGATAATGACTGATGTACGGGACACGTGATAATGACTGATGTACGGGGCACGTGATAATGGCTGATGTACGGGACACGTGATAATGGCTGATGTACGGGGCACGTGATAATGCCTGATGTACGGGGCACGTGATAATGACTGATGTACGGGGCACGTGATAATGACTGATGTACGGGGCACGTGATAATGGCTGATGTACGGGACACGTGATAATGACTGATGTACGGGACACGTGATAATGACTGATGTACGGGGCACGTGATAATGGCTGTGTACGGGACACGTGATAATGGCTGATGTACGGGACACGTGATAATGACTGATGTACGGGGCACGTGATAATGGCTGATGTACGGGACACGTGATAATGACTGATGTACCGGGAACGTGATAATGACTGATGTACGGGGCACGTGATAATGACTGATGTACGGGGCACGTGATAGTGACTGATGTACGGGGCACGTGATAATGGCTGATGTACGGGACACGTGATAATGACTGATTTACCGGGAACGTGATAATGACTGATGTACGGGGCACGTGATAATGACTGATGTACGGGGCACGTGATAATGGCTGATGTACGGGACACGTGATAATGACTGATGTACCGGGAACGTGATAATGACTGATGTACGGGGCACGTGATAATGACTGATGTACCGGGAACGTGATAATGACTGATGTACGGGGCACGTGATAAAGACTGATGTACGGGGCACGTGATAGTGACTGATGTACGGGGCACGTGATAATGACTGATGTACGGGGCACGTGATAATGACTGATGTACGCGGCACGTGATAATGACTGATGTACGGGGCACGTGATAGTGACTGATGTACGGGGCACGTGATAATGACTGATGTACGGGGCACGTGATAATGACTGATGTACCTGGCACGTGATAATGACTGATGTACGGGACACGTGATAGTGACTGATGTACGGGGCACGTGATAATGACTGATGTACGGGGCACGTGATAATGACTGATGTACGGGGCACGTGATAATGACTGATGTACGGGGCACGTGATAATGACTGATGTACGGGACACGTGATAATGACTGATGTACGGGGCACGTGATAATGACTGATGTACGGGGCACGTGATAATGACTGATGTACGGGACACGTGATAATGACTGATGTACCGGGCACGTGATAATGACTGATGTACGGGACACGTGATAGTGACTGATGTACGGGGCACGTGATAATGACTGATGTACGGGGCACGTGATAATGACTGATGTACGGGGCACGTGATAATGACTGATGTACGGGACACGTGATAATGACTGATGTACGGGACACGTGATAATGACTGATGTACGGGGCACGTGATAATGACTGATGTACGGGACACGTGATAATGACTGATGTACGGGACACGTGATAATGACTGATGTACGGGGCACGTGATAATGACTGATGTACGGGGCACGTGATAATGACTGATGTACGGGGCACGTGATAATGACTGATGTACGGGGCACGTGATAATGACTGATGTACGGGGCACGTGATAATGACTGATGTACGGGGCACGTGATAATGACTGATGTACCGGGCACGTGATAATGACTGATGTACGGGACACGTGATAGTGACTGATGTACGGGGCACGTGATAATGACTGATGTACGGGGCACGTGATAATGACTGATGTACGGGGCACGTGATAATGACTGATGTACGTGGCACGTGATAATTACTGATGTACGGGACACGTGATAATGACTGATGTACGGGACACGTGATAATGACTAATGTACGGGGCACGTGATAATTACTGATGTACGGGACACGTGATAATGACTGATGTACGGGACACGTGATAATGACTGATGTACGGGGCACGTGATAATGACTGATGTACGGGGCACGTGATAATGACTGATGTACGGGGCACGTGATAGTGACTGATGTACGGGGCACGTGATAATGACTGATGTACGGGACACGTGCTAATGACTGATTCACGGGACACGTGATAATGACTGATGTACGGGGCACGTGATAATGACTGATGTACGGGACACGTGATAGTGACTGATGTACGGGGCACGTGATAATGACTGATGTACGGGACACGTGATAATGACTGATGTACGGAACACGTGATAATGACTGATGTACGGGGCACGTGATAATGACTGATGTACGGGACACGTCATAATGACTGATGTACGGGACACGTGATAATGACTGATGTACGGGACACGTGATAATGACTGATGTACGGGGCACGTGATAATGGCTGATGTACGGGACACGTGATAATGGCTGATGTACGGGACACGTGATAATGACTGATGTACGGGACACGTGATAATGGCTGATGTACAGGACACGTGATAATGACTGATGTACGGGGCACGTGATAGTGACTGATGTACGGGACACGTGATAATGACTGATGTACGGGACACGTGATAATGGCTGATGTACGGGACACGTGATAATGACTGATGTACGGGGCACGTGATAATGGCTGATGTACGGGACACGTGATAATGACTGATGTACCGGGCACGTGATAATGACTGATGTACGGGGCCCGTGATAATGACTGATGTACGGGGCACGTGATAGTGACTGATGTACGGGACACGTGATAATGACTGATGTACGGGACACGTGATAATGACTGATGTACCGGGAACGTGATAATGACTGATGTACGGAGCACGTGATACTGACTAATGTACGGGGCACGTGATAGTGACTGATGTACGGGGCACGTGATAATGACTGATGTACGGGACACGTGCTAATGACTGATGCACGGGACACGTGATAATGACTGATGTACGGAGCACGTGATAATGACTGATGTACGGGACACGTGGTAGTGACTGATGTACGGGCACGTGATAATGACTGATGTACAGGACACGTGATAATGACTGATGTACGGGACACGTGATAATGACTGATGTACGGGGCACGTGATAATGACTGATGTACGGGGCACGTGATAATGACTGATGTACGGGACACGTGATAATGACTGATGTACGGGACACGTGATAATGACTGATGTACCGGGAACGTGATAATGACTGATGTACGGGGCACGTGATAATGACTGATGTACGGGGCACGTGATAGTGACTGATGTACGGGGTACGTGATAATGACTGATGCACGGGGCACGTGATAATGACTGATGTACGGGGCACGTGATAATGACTGATGTACGGGGCACGTGATAATGGCTGATGTACGGGACACGTGATAATGACTGATGTACCGGGAACGTGATAATGACTGATGTACGGGGCACGTGATAAAGACTGATGTACGGGGCACGTGATAGTGACTGATGTACGGGGCACGTGATAATGACTGATGTACGGGGCACGTGATAATGACTGATGTACGGGGCACGTGATAATGACTGATGTACGGGGCACGTGATAGTGACTGATGTACGGGCCACGTGATAATGACTGATGTACGGGGCACGTGATAATGACTGATGTACCTGGCACGTGATAATGACTGATGTACGGGACACGTGATAATGACTGATGTACCGGGCACGTGATAATGACTGATGTGCGGGACACGTGATAGTGACTGATGTACGGGGCACGTGATAATGACTGATGTACGGGGCACGTGATAATGACTGATATACGGGGCACGTGATAATGACTGATGTACGTGGCACGTGATAATGACTGATGTACGGGACACGTGATAATGACTGATGTACGGGACACGTGATAATGACTAATGTACGGGGCACGTGATAATTACTGATGTACGGGACACGTGATAATGACTGATGTACGGGACACGTGATAATGACTGATGTACGGGACACGTGATAATGACTGATGTACCGGGAACGTGATAATGACTGATGTACGGGGCACGTGATACTGACTAATGTACGGGGCACGTGATAGTGACTGATGTACGGGGCACGTGATAATGACTGATGTACGGGACACGTGCTAATGACTGATGCACGGGACACGTGATAATGACTGATGTACGGAGCACGTGATAATGACTGATGTACGGGACACGTGATAGCGACTGATGTACGGGGCACGTGATAATGACTGATGTACGGGACACGTGATAATGACTGATGTACGGGACACGTGATAATGACTGATGTACGGGGCACGTGATAATGACTGATGTACGGGGCACGTGATAATGACTGATGTACGGGGCACGTGATAATGACTGATGTACGGGGCACGTGATAGTGACTGATGTACGGGGCACGTGATAATGACTGATGTACGGGGCACGTGCTAATGACTGATTCACGGGACATGTGATAATGACTGATGTACGGGGCACGTGATAATGACTGATGTACGGGACACGTGATAGTGACTGATGTACGAGGCACATAATGACATGTCGGGACACGTGATAATGACTGATGTACGGAACACGTGATAATGACTGATGTACGGGGCACGTGATAATGACTGATGTACGGGACACGTGATAATGACTGATGTACGGGGCACGTGATAATGACTGATGTACGGGGCACGTGATAATGACTGATGTACGGGACACGTGATAATGACTGATGTACGGGACACGTGATAATGGCTGATGTACGGGACACGTGACAATGACTGATGTGTGAGACACGTGATGGTTACTGGTGTGTGTGGCATGTAACTGACTGGTGATGGGGCGCGTGACGGTGACGGGTGTTCGCAACAGGTGATGGTCGTGGCACGTGACGGTGACCCATGTGCCGGCAGACACGCTGCCGGCCGGCAGTCGGTGCGACTTCGAGTCGGGCGTGTGCGGCTGGACGAACAGATCCTTCGCGGCAAACTTGTCGTGGACGCACACGACCAAGAGCAAGGAGCCCGACACCCTAGGGGTCTCCTCCGACCACACCCTGCCCAACGTCACCAGTGAGTTGCCATTCGGTGGGCTCGGTCGGCGGCCGGCCCGGTCGCCAGGCACACGGTAGGCAGGAGCGTTGGTTGCCGAAAAGCGGCGGTGACGGTCTGAGGTGACAAAATCCCATACATTCCGAGGATGGAAATGCCGAGATCACGTGTCGGATTTTAATGATGCATTCACCGCGCCAGGGGCGATCATGCTCTGCAGAGATCATCGTGATAACATGGGCTCATGAAGCAATGTCGTCGGCACCGTCGTTTTCGCTTTGCGAAGGCGTGTTCCGACAGTTTTGTGTGTGGGGGGGGGGGGCGTGCTGCATGCTCTTGCAATTGTCAACACTCTTTCCGCGCAAACACCATAAAATTCGCGCCAACAACCTAAGCTTACTGCAAATACAAATGAACACTTGGGGCATGTTCATACGCTATGACGAACTACCACGTTCCACATCGGCAAGAAATCACGGTTGGAAAACACAAGCTAGGCGATAATTTTTAACGAATTTGGCGACATGTTCTTACTTACAGCCCATAACATATGCATCACGTCTATTAGGAAACGCCTTTCATGCTGTCGTCAGCCAGATAATATGTTTCACGGACGGACGATTCTACAGCCGTATTTACTCCTAAGCTAGCACCTGTTACCTGTGTTACCTTTACCGGCTCTTGGCCTGTTTCATATGCAGCTCCCATTCAGCATCCCTCCAACTCCTATTGATGACACAGAAAGGATAGCCGTTATTTCTGACAAGTTCCACAATTGTCCCGAAACTCGGTTGCCTGGCTGTCTGTTCGACAGATGGCCTCGCTAGCCATCTGAACTGCGACCACACCGAGCTTATCTTGACGTGCTTAAGATGAACAGAGCTGTAATTCAGCATCATCCCAGCATTGTTTGGTTTGATATGCAATGATGTAGAATCCACACACTTCCCGTTGCATTAAAGAACCTGATCAGGTATCGAGCATGGGAATGTAGTGGAAGTAAGCAGAGATTCGGCAGGGATTCAGCATGGATCGAAGCCTTTTCGATCTCGCTGAAATGTACCACAGCAGTAGAATACAGCGTCAACTCTCAGAAAAACATTCCTTTTTGTATGGCAGGTCCACACAACACGTGTAATGCTAAGAAAACTCCACGCCTTTGGGGCATATTCGACGCAGGTGAAGTAATTTTCACTGCTCATAACTCCTAAAATAGCAAAGTCAAAGCTTATAACTTCCAACATAGTGTCGTATCAATTATTTCGCGGAATGGTGGCACCTGTGATCTCCACCGGTTTCTGTCGGAATATATAATTGGAATATCGTAGAAAATTTGAATTAACTTGAACCTCTACTACGTAGCATGCTTAGCATATCAGCAAACCTCGACGATTTCGACAACACTTTCTTGTATCTTAAAACAGTCTTCGCTTTTAAAGACCATTTAACATATATTACACCGCAATGAGTAACGAGCCAGTCAAAAGTTTCTTGGTCAATATTTAAGATATATTTAACATGATTCTCGATTTGTTCTAATATTATAACTCTGATTTCCCCATAGAAACTTTTAGTGTTCGCTTACCATATAGGTTTATTCAGCCAGATTGCTTAAGCTTTTCGATGGGACGCAATGTGGTGATTTTTGGTAAAATTCGTCAAGGTCTGACGATATGCTAGATATGTAACGTAGCACAAGTTCAAATTATTTAGATTTTTATATAATATTCCAATCCTATATCCTCATAGAGACTAACGGATATCGCAAGTCCGTATTGTGCCATCGTGTCGCGGATTGGTATTACACAATGTTGGAAGTTATAAGCCTTGACGTTGCTATTTTAGGAGTTATGAGCAGTGGAAGTTGCTTTGGCCGCCTCCATTATGCTTCAGGACGTGCAGTTTTCTCAGGATTACACGTGTTGTAGCTGCCATACAAAATTAATATTTTGTTCTGCGAGTTGATGCTATTTTCTCTTGTGTGAAATTGCAGCGAGATCGAAGGAGACGTCTATCCCTGCTGAATCCCTCCTGAATCTCTGCTTACTTCTGCTACACAGCACGCGAATGGCTTCCTTCCCTTCCCCAGTCTCGTCGAAAGTGAACCCAATCATGCAATGTGTCCAACACATGAGTCCAATGAAACTATGGAGCGGCGTTTCACCATGGAGCCAAACCTCGGCGTAATCGCCAACTTTCTGAGCTGAAGAGCGGGTGCAGGCCCACCTCGTCGCAAGGCTTTCCTCTCTGCACTACGGTCAGCAGCCTTCGCCTGAGCTCCGCCTCCCAATCGATCCGACCGAGCAGAGCAATCGCATCTGGTATTAAGCGCACACTATGCATTCCGACCGCGTTACTCGACAAACTGCACTCGGCAACTTCCCGAGCGCCACGCGGCCCGCCGCACCGTCACTGCGGCCACGTCAGGTCATCTTCACCCGGTCGCGTCGCGACGCCGGCCGCCGCACACGACCGTCTCGGTCGGCAGGGTCACCTTGGCCGGGTCAGCAAGGTCACCTTGGCCTGGTCACCTCGCGGCGCCGGCCGACCGGGACCGCAGACAAATACAGAGTCGCTGTATTTGTCGCTGGCAATGACGGCTTATAGGCCACCCGTCACTACACTCTCAAAGCGATCTAGGCACAGGGTCGCCAATATCAGGGTTGCAGGATTTCACATAACCACTCCCGTCCTCTGCCTATGGACTTGATCCGCTCCACAGGCAGAGGACGAAGGTGGCCATGGGGCACCATGCAGCTCCCATTGTAGTGATGCTGTACCCGGGCCGTTTTTAAGAAACAATCCCCGGAAAGAGCTGCACTTCGACGAGATTTTTTGGCCCGGTACATTGACGATTACACTGAGATTTGGCTGCATGGAAAGGGTCACTCCCTAGTTCGTTTGTTACATGAAGGCGATGCATCGCAGGATTTAGTTTGCTTACATAATTGTATTTCTACTTTGGCATATTCTGGATGCCAAAAATCCAGGAACAGCCCATTTTTCCGATCCAAACGACAAGTATGTGCGTTCTAATCAATTACACGTCCATCCAGGCAATTCTGGGATACTTCTGAATGACACCTCTGAGCATTGGTGCCGCCACCGCTGGGGTTCCTGGGTCCGGACCCCACTTGGGTTGTTTCACCAATGTCTTAGCCATCGAACTGGACAAAAATCATTGTTCCTTCATCCCGGGGTTGGATCCCACCTGGACACGGAAGGTGATGACGCCCTTGCCTGTGCTCACCCTGAGCACACCAAGACAAACTTGGCGATGTCGCAGTTCAGGTGAGCAGTGAGGTTAACCCCCCGACCGGTCTGTCGAACAAAAAAGCGTTTTACGTTTCAGCGATTCACGCGTTTGAACCCCGAAGTACGTTGTTTTGAGAGAAGGGTTCAATTCACTCCAGCCTAATGAAGTCCAGCTCAATACGATACCAAAAGTAAAAGGCGCTATCATGCGATGCCACATGATTATCTATTATTAGTTTATGTCCTTATTTTTTCTGTTATTTTAGGCTAAAGTTCATTTCGGCATTAACGCCACCAAATTAGCGCACATGTTCATGCACCAGTTTAACTTCTCCTGGACCAGTTGATTTCGTCATGAGTTGGCAAACATGCAGCGTCAATGCTAGGTGAGGTATGAATGGTGTTTTGTGGTGTCGCTCACCACCAACAACATTTTGCAGGAATTGGTGTTGTTATTAAATCCAACTCCCTCAATACCGTACCACATTTGTCTTCTTCCTCAAGAGGCCCACACGTCGACTGTGATTAACGAAAAATAACGAGCACATATCAGAAAGATAAGCAGGCTCGTCATCCTCGCATTAAACCTCAATACACCACGCAAGTCGTCAAAAGCATGTCTGACCCGTGATAACCAGGAAAGGGTCACGTCGCAGTCAGATTAAAAGTATAAAAGGCCTGAAAATTCGGCTGCTTCGAGACTATTCGGCGTATAAAAGAGTGGCGACGATGTGTGTACGTTGGCAAAGCTCTGAATGCAAGCCGTTCTTTGAACCCATATTTCAACCATTCGGCTTTCAGCCATATCGTGTCGGTGGCTGGCAGACTGTCTTAAATCACCGTCCCCTGGTCAGCTTCAACCACTAGGCAGTGTCTCGTGTAACCGAATTTCCCTCCCACAGCATGTGCGTTTGTCTTAGCACGGGCAGAGAGTGTGCGCAGCGTCGAAGCAAGGACGGTCCGTGTTTGCCGAGTGCTTTTCACGCGAAAGGCGAGACTCGTGTCGGCGACTAACTGTTCGGTCGTCGTGTCGCAGCCGGCCACTTCATGCTGCTCGACCAGAAGGACGGCAAGTTCTCCAGCACGGCCGTGCTCAGGTCGCCCTGGTTCCCGCCGATACCCAAGTACAACAGTGACCCCACGTCACCGTACCACCAGACGTGCAAGGTTAGCGGCGAGTCGTTCACGGCGCTCAGCCACCAGGTCGCTCTGTTTTTGTAAACAATGTATTCCTGTATGGTTAGGTTGCCTTTTGAACTGTTTATCGTGATGTCCAGGTGAGCCATCTATGACCGGACATGAACTATCATTGATGGTTATTTGCAATTCACTGTTATTTTCAGCATATTTGGTATGTTCGTGCACATAAAGAAGAAAAGAAATGGGAGAGAGAGATAAAATGAGTTGCAGTAATATCTCCATACTGCCACCGTGCCCTACACCACTGTACCACTATGCCCACCGTGCCCTACACCACTGTACCACTATGCCCACCCGTGCCCAGAGCCCTATGCTACAGTACCACTGTACCCACCCGTTCCCAGAGCCCAACATATAGGACACTCGGTTCCCGGAAACCGGTGACCCACTTTTCCTGGTTGATGCTAAGAACCTGGTCATGGATCTGCCTGACAGCAAAGCAATTATGTATTTTAATCGTGCCCATTGCGTCAATACTTGGGCTGTAATGGGTTGACAAGCGTAGTGTCGTTGGCGCGGATCATCGTTCCGCTCCAAGTTTTTCTGGAGCAACGGCCAAGCGAAACCAAGCGACGGGCTGACTCACGGCGATCATATACCTTGATTAACTAGACATCTTCTTCATGACACACACCCGATGTTATGTCAGGTTCTTGCCAAATGAAACAGACTACCTTAGGAAACCACTCACAGCGTTTGCCGGGAATTCAACAAATTTTCCCGAAACTTGTAGTACACTTGGATACTACATTATCAATATTTTCCACTTGTTATTTCCTAAGAAACTAAGGTGATTGGCTAATGTTACATGGGCTTTGAGACAATGTCGCCGGTTTTTTTCGCATGGAATATATTCAATAGAGCATATTGGGGTAAGAGACGACATAATTCATGCGTTAACCTGGTTAGATGGTCCAGCTAATATTATCCAATAAAGTAAAGTACAGCATGTCAACAGTAATCTCGCGGTACAAGCTTTCCAAGTTATTTAAGTGAAATAATAAGTAAATGGGCACATCGGAGTTCCTTTTGGTAAGGAGGATGACGAATGTCTAATTCTGCGCACCAAATTCCTGTCGTATTACCTCAAAATCGAAGAATCACATTCTGTCCCACGATTTGAAGTTTGCGACTTGAAGCTACAGGAGGTGATGACAGATCAGTGACACCACCTTGTCTCTTGAATCGAATCCAGAGTTCATCACTGTTTGGACTTGTTTCCGGCATACTTCGTATCGGGAACTTAAACAAGCTGCCTTACTTCTCTGTGTACCACAAGTTGTTGCGAGCGAGGAGGACGCCAGAGCGAGCCTAACTACGTGCATGTACGAAAAGTTCATGTGATTGGCCAGTCTCCACCGTCAAGCTTTTGGAAGGTCGCAGTGTTGGCACAAATTGTGCATACTTCGTATCAGAACTGGTCCCGCTCTACATTTTTTAATCTGGTCAGCTGTCATCATAACGCTCAACCTTTCTGCAATTTACGTTCAATGAAGGCTTCTTGGTGGCACGAACCGCCAGCTAATGCGCTCAGAATCACCCATGTCGGTAGACCGGAATGTGTTTCGGCAAGTTGCTCTGAATGGTATGTGCAAAGTATTTCAAAGTATTAGGTGGTCCAAAGTATTTCTGCTGACGACACGATGCTGGATTCTGTAGCTGCAGTACATGAGGCCACCAGAACGTAGTCTGGGTGGTCTCAATAATGGGGTAAAGCCAGTGTTTAAAAGGCCGTTAAAGTACTGAGTGGGACCAGTTTTCAGTGGGGTCACGAACGGCACTGCTGGAGGCCAGTGTGTCCGTAGCCCGTCGATTGGACTCGCGCGTCCAGCGTCTCCGATAGTGCCTGAGCTTGTCGGGTGCAAAATTCCGGAAGCCTTTTTCGATTAACAGAAAAACATTTCCACACCTCCGACTCCGAAGCAATGAGTCTCAGCAGGCCTCGATGGTGATTTTTGCCTGAAGGCGTTTAACTTTTTTCGTGTCGTTCGTCTACACCGAAACATTCCATTGTCTAATCCTACGGTCTGAATATTCATAAATGAAAGGTTAACATTATCATTGCGATGACATTGCGATGGTATGTCATTGTCATGCCTCTGGCATTGTGGACCTGCCGGACGGCGTCCGCACCGCCTAATGCACAACCCCCTGATGCAGGTACGCTTCTTCATCTGCATGACAGGCATCCACGTCGGGGAGGTCATCCTGAACATCTTCGATGACATCAATCGCGAGGAGCAGATATGGCACAAATACGGTCATCTGAAAACCCTGTGGACGCGCGTCTCTGTCAACCTCCCCAGGCAGTACAACAACAGGTAGGTGGAGCGCTCGGTACTGTGTGACGGCGGAGGCGTCTCGTCAGCTCGCCATAAGGGGGCGGCATCTCGTCAGCGCGTCATAAGGGGCAGCATCTCGTCAGCTCGCCATAAGGGCACCTGGAGTGTCGGCTTGCAATAGGGGACCGGGTGGGAAGAGGTAGATATGCTATTTAATCAGGATTAAATCAAGTTAAAATTCGAACGCTGATACGAATAATCGCACAGCCGAGCAACCATTAGAGGCGGGTGCGAAGACGCCTGACCTGGAGGGGGAGCGAGCCCGTGGGAGGGGCAGCGAGCCTGTGGGAGGGACGAACGGAAACGGCCGGGACCGCGTCGTCTGGTGACACGCGCGGAGGACGACGAACAGTGTCGAACGTCACCAGAGAGCGACGTCTTCCCGACTCCGCAGGCATTGGCGTTCGTTGTATGCGGGCGCACGGCTTTCTCCGCCTCACCATGGAGCGGCGTAGCAAGTAAGCCCGCGGGGCGAGACGTGTCGCCGTCCCCCATAAGTGTATTGCCTAGGGGCGAGGCATTAGACGTGAACATAGCTCCCATTCAACATTGACGTATGTAATTCGGAAAAATATTTATATTTAGGGAAAAGTATACCTTGTACATCAGGTAAGTAGTTCAGGAGCACGAGCATTAGACCTTCTGGCATAAAAAGCGACATTTTATTCTGGAGAACAGATTTAGGGAGAATCTGTTCTGCTTGCACAAGTATGCCACTCAAGGAGAGGAAGTTATGCATTGTAATTATGCAAGTAAATAGTCATTGTATTATACAAGGAAGGTAAAGCAGCAAACGAATAATGTCTGAAGGCGCATGACGCTTGTTAGCTAGACGTAGTTTACACGCAATCTTCGTGGTGACTTTTTTAGGTCATCCCCAACACAAAAGAAAGTTTTTTGTGGGAAGCCTGAATAAATACTGCATGCTGTTTTGGGTATTTTGCATTTCCCCCCACAGACAAAGTGCCCAAACTTCTGATATAATTATAATATCTTATGACTACAAAAATCGAATGTTTTTAGGATACAACATGATCCACCGTCTACTCTACTAATGCGACATTCATATCAGCGCTGCCGAAATCAAAGTCATAACCTTAATGTATTAGAAGGTTCCATAATGGTTAAGGGTGTTACATGGCCCATTTTTGCTCATTTAAGTACCTACACGTACAGATAATGTGAGCTGGTTAAAATGCAAAAAAATACAGGAAGCAAGCTAAAGCCGTTTGTGGTCCAAATGTAAATGGCTTACCTGTAAAAAAAATCATATTTCGGTAATGACGAAAGCATTGGTCGGGCCCATGTATTTTTGTTTGGCCTGAAATGTGTATTTGTAGTGCTTGTGCCAACCAAAGTATATAAAACCATGCACATGCTTTAGACGGCTCCTCGCCGATATTATAGATGGCCGATCTCCATTTTCAGAAGTTCAAGTACTCTCACTCTCACCGACCAAATGCGAATTAAGACGACCGCTCTCAAACTTTAGATGGCCCTCCTCTGATTTCAGACGACCCCTCCCCGAGCTAAGGCGACCCCTCGACTATTTTAGACGACCTCTGTCTATCACAAGATGACACCTCTCCGAATTCAGTCGACCCGTTGCAGGTCAGAAGAAGAACCTAGGGTTCTTTTCCGACGCATTCAACTGCTAGGTCACATAGCGTCGTCAGCCTCTCACGCCGATTGGTCGTTGGCGGACTCGGTAATGCCGCCGGTTGTGCGATTCGAATCCACAATCATGCGATCAAGAGTCCAACGCCCTACCTACTGAGCTATCGCAACGCCCATTTGAGTTCATTTCATTTCAGGTCAGGTCACTTACTCATCCATTAGAAAGCCTGATCATCTTTCATCAGACTGCAGTAAGCTGCAGAAGTGCATTCCTTAAAAATCCCAACAACGAAGAAGAAACCCGAAATGTAGGTAGTATCGTCGAGGCAAGCGAATCGACCATTAATTACTTATGACGTCATAGTCCCGCGACCTTAGGTGACCTAAAAAGGATGTTGGCGCGGAAAGATGGAATATTCATCAGTCTACAGGTACCAAAGCTGTGAGCTGCTCCAACTATTCGTTTGGAAGTTATCAGAACAAAATTGAGGAGGAAAGTTTTAATTTCCCAGGAGGTGACAGTTCATTTGGCGCGGCGCGGCAAGAGTGTGTGCCCCATCCGGTGCGAATGGGGAGGGGGTAATTTCAAACACACTACTTGAGTTCTGGATGAGATAGAAAAGAGCGATCATATAGCTCCTTCCGTAGGCTCAAACAGTGACTTCGGTGCGTATTTCCACCCCCTCCCTCACCGTCCGTTCCGACGCCGCTGGCCTCTCCGGCGTCTCGCGGCGCAGTGCGCATATCGAGGGTACATTTTTCGTCGTCTCAAAGACGCCTAATATGCATATAGATGGTATGCATATAGATGGCATGCCTATAGATGATACTGTACTGTATCACGTGTGTTCCGGTGTTTTTAGCACCTTACTTTTTGGAAATTCTTCGAAATGTCAAACATGCAATGTCAAAAGTTAAAATGTCAAAATGTTGCCAGATTTTAACAGTTTTAATTTTAGTTTAAAGCTTGTCATCCGATCGCGCCTCACGTTGAAAGGTGATGCAACTTTTTGTGTACTTTTGGGACCAGTTACCTGTAGACACAGCTTCAACATTTGTCCCTATCTGTATTATTTGCTTGCTGAGAAATGCTTCAGGACAGGTCTTAGAATGATCTGCGGCTGTACGCATGACCTAAGTTTCAACTGCCCCAACAAACTGGGCATGATTTCGGGTCGTGTGTGATGCAAAGCGACGTGCAGATACAGATACAGACTTGTATTGAGGTAATCCACAGTGGACTTGTGGCTATTACAACTTCGCGTTAATATGATAAAACAGCGGGGCAGAGAAGGTCAAAATCACAGAACAGTTAACCGGTGGTCATGCAGGTCATTATAAAATATATCGGGGCGAGCAGTGAATCAGTCCGTCTCGGGCGGCACGTCAGACAGGAGCAGCCGTAGGTGGCGACCGTAGATCGGCACGGGAAGCCGCATCAGCTACATATGGCATCTCGTGCTATTCAATTAGGTACATATAATCAAGGTTCAAGTTGGAATCTTCGGCGGTCTCGAAATTAATCTTGAAACCTGCGAGGCGGTTAGATGGACGCCCTTCCGCTCTGCGCAAATTACGACGACCCTCTCGGACTTGATCTTTGGTATTGGACTCAATCTTTGGTTCTCTCCGATGGTCCATGCTTGACGTAAAGCGGCCGCCCTACGAATCTACATAACCCTGTAGAAAAGTATAGTCTGCATTAAGTGACCCTTTCAGGCCTGCTCGTTCCACTACAAGCTACACACACAGCTCTGCAAGCTCTGCAATTTATTAGGGCCCCTGCTGACTTGGGAAATCCCACGAACCTCTACATAACCTGGCCGATTAGCTGAAATTGAAATATAAGTATCCGTTGTTGGCAATTTTGTTCCGCCGATTCATTGTTCGTTAGTTCAGGATTCATAGTTCCTTGAAGCCAACAGAAGTTTCCAGAAAGTGCCTCGTGTTGTCGCAACTACCCATCAGGCGGGCATACAGGAATTTTGCAAAGGGATGGACCTCAAGGCGTTGACAAATACAATTTTGCGAGGCTCCCGGAGGAAATGGAGGAGCGACCCACCCAGCGGCACATTTCCGTCCCAAGGAGCTGTGGAGTCCAAGCAAAATCGCACGAACCTCTACATAACGTGGCCGATTTAGCGGAAATTAAAATCTATCTCTCCATTGTTGGCAATTTTGTTCAGCCGATTGATTGTTTCTTGAGCATTTTTTCCACAACGGTTACTTTTTGGGTGGATCACTTCACAACGTCCCCCCCCCCCCATTTTTCGTCCCCTAAGGCTCCTTTTTTGAAAACGCCATCCGTATCGTCGAACATTGATGGCTCCGCCGCTGGCTCGATCCCAATTCAACTGCAAGTTGTATAGCCAACGTCCAACGTGCTGGCAGTGCTTCGACGGACCGACGCCGCCTCCCGGCCGAAGGTGGTTCTTTATGGCCGCCTGCCAACACTGTTCGAGACGAATCACCTGTCGACCGGGAGAGGCGTATAGGTGAAGTGGAAAGGCAGATGCATCTCGGTGGATAGTGATACGTTGCGTATTTACCGATTGCGATCCATAACATGGATTTAGCCCTTTGTCACACTCAATTGATATTAATCGTTACAGCTAACGGTATAGCTAAACGTAAGTATTCCATTGAGACAAATATTACTGTCACATGTAGATGTGTTTGCCTTCACAAATACAGCTTAGCCGGACCACTGCGGGGGACTGGTTTTTCGGAATATTAATACTCAACAATGGTAACTTTCAATTATTTTGGCTGAATCAATTATTTTGCAAATGAAGCACACACACGCACGACCGCCCATATTCTTTCGCAGAGTCGCTAATTGTGTGCACAACTTAATGTTATGGTCAGATGTGCTAACTACACATGCGTCCCTGTCACAGAGAGCTCACTAATTGTATTTGGGGGATTGAGTGTAATCGCAATTGGCAAGGGTGGTATTGTTTGTGAAGATTTCGGCCCAAGAATGGGAGCAAAAGAGAGCGTCTAAATGGCCTGAATTAAGAGGATCCATATACATGCATATGGGACATCTGAGCATCAAAATAAGGTTCGTAAGTTATCATGTTTCGATCTGTTTGCAATGTATGCTGGTGTTCCAATGGTTATTTTCTTCTTCAGAACAACTTGGATGAGTTACATCCTTGTTGGGATGACTGAAAAGAAAGTTGGAGTGGCTTGAGCCACACCCAAAAGTATACAAAATGATGCCTCTGGCTAAGGTGGGAAGTCGAGACTGGCTTTGAGTAGGGAAAAAGACATAAAATTCATTGTTGCGAAAGCCTCATTTTCCACCCCGGTTTCCTGTCCACTACTGTTTGTGGACACGACGATGCTTCATTTTGTCCAATGGTGATATCTTTGTATAGCTCTGTGGAACTTACCATGCCAGGTATGCATATACAGTAGCCTGTGTCGATAATTGTCAAAATGGTGTTATCAAAAACGGCTACTGTTTTTACTTTGCCTTGATATGTGCCTAACAATTTGGCATCAAAATTAGATCGCTGGGCAATCGGCATTTTTTCTCAAAATGCGTTTGAAAAAGACTGTTTTCGGCATTCGGCGCCATATTGGCTGTGAGAACAAATCCAGATAAGTGAGTCAAATAGTACCTCTTTTTGATCGTCTCGACGAGCTAAGTCGATTGAAACGAAGCAGTATTGTCGAAAAATCGATAGTTAAGAAAATATCGGCTATTTTATGTGTTATAATACACCAGAAGATGTCCATTTCGGGGCATACAAGGAACTCTTAGGTTTGAACAAGTAAAAATTATGATACAGCCGCGGTTTCTGCACTTACTCATTTGAAGGCTTCAGCATCACTCACTGGGCATAGAAATATAGGCAAAGCTTCATATTTATTCGCTGTTTGAACTACATAGCAGCATGATTGAGGGAGGCTGCTTTGTACGCATGTGCATCACATACCAAATACCTACCTATTCGTTGCATGTTGAGACATTCCGATAGCCTTTCCACATCACGTTCAGACGAAAATCAGATACGTTGGTGATAAAAATGATTAAAATTCGCCGTGATTATTGAAATTCCTCGTGATCACCATGGGACCATCGATGCCTATTTCTTTTTCCAAAGGGACACATGTCAGACATCAATCAATGAACACTGGTATATCCAAGGCAAACATCGCGCGAAGGTGCGGAGCACAACTGACTGGATGGCATAGAGTACCCCAGTTCTATCTTTCATGGAACTCTCAGTCGTTTTAGCATATTCTCCATGTCCCTCTTAGTTGTCAGCACGGGCAAAAGCTGCCAGTGCATGTAGCCAGCACCGGATGTAGCCTTCCCTCCTCTCCTTCCCGTAAACGGTTTTTGCAGCTAGCGACACCTGTTTCACGAATCGTTCAACTGACTGACCGTGCACGGGAAACTGGAACTGACATTGGCATGTCTACATAGCCATCAAGTTCGGAGCTTGGCGTGTGGCACGTGAGGGCCGGTTGGTTCTCCCAGCCAATATGGCGCCGAATGCCGAAAACAGAGTCTTTTTCAAACGCATTTTGACAAAAATGCCGGTCGTCCAGCGATCTAATTGTTATGCCAAATTGTTACGCGCATATCAAGGCAAAATAAAAACAGTAGCCGTTTTTGATAACACCACTTTGAAAATTATCGACACAGGCTAATGGAGAATATGCTAAAACGACTGTGAGTTCCATGAAAGATAGAACTGGGGTACTCTATGCCGTCCAGTCAGATGTGCTCCATACCTTCGCGCGATGTTTGCCTTGGATATACCAGTGTTCATTGATTGATGTCTGGCATGTGTCCCTTTGGAAAAAATAGGTATCGATGGTCCCATGGTCATCACGGGGAATTTCAATAATCACGGCGAATTTTAATCATTTTTATCACCAACGTATCTGATTTTCGTCTGACGTGATGTGGAAAGGCTATCTGAATGTCTCAACATGCAACGAATAGGTAGGTATTTGGTATGTGATGCACATGCGTACAAAGCAGCCTCCCTCAATCATGCTGCTATGTAGTTCAAACAGCGAATAAACATGAAGCTTTGCCTATATTTATATGCTCAGTGAGTGATGCTGAAGCCTTCAAATGAGTAAGTGCAGAAACCGCGGCTGTATCATGATTTTTACTTGTTAAACCTCAGAGTTCCTTGTATGCCCCGAAATGGACATCTTCTGGTGTATTATAACACATAAAATAGCCGATATTTTCTTAACTATCGATTTTTCGACAATACTGCGTTGTTTCAATCGACTCAGCTCGTCGAGACGATCAAAAAGAGGTACTATTTGATCCACTTATCTGGATTGGTTCTCACAGCCAATATGGCGCCGAATGCCGAAAACAGTCTTTTTCAAACGCATTTTGAGAAAAAATGCCGATTGCCCAGCGATCTAATTTTGATGCCAAATTGTTACGCACATATGAAGACAAAGTAAAAACAGTAGCCGTTTTTGATAACACCATTTTGACAATTATCGACACCGGCTAATATACAGTCCCAAATCCAATGGCTCAAGAATGAGCGGGGGTGGAGGCGAGGACGAGGAACAAATTGAAAGTGGGGGATAAATATGCAAGATGGTGGACCACGCACCTCGTGAGGATCTAATTAGATGATTTTCATCTCTAAATACTGTTAATTATGAAATGAGTCCATTGTTGCACTTACCTGATCCAAGCTAGTATGATGTGAAGTTAAAAGTTATATGACACGCGTTACACTCCTCACTGGCTGTATGACTTCGCTACACACCTCTTCTTCTCCGACGTCGCAAAACACATACATAAAGGTTATCTCACACTAGGTAGACAGGAACCGATCCAATTTGGCCAAAACGGACGGATTTCCTTATAAATTGCGCTTGGTTTTTTTACCTACGGGTTTTCCAAGCAGCTTGGTTTTCCCCTTTTTTTGGTGGTTTCCAAGCTTTAACTTAGCATACACCGACACATACAAGGTCGGACCTGAATCCCACGACTCGCTCTGGGTGCCAGGCCTCCGCTTCGCTTCGCTTCAGGTCTCAGGTGGGCAGTGGAGCCTCTCCGTAGGCTGTGAAGCTGCCCACTCTCCAAATGTCCTTCCATTGTTATGATTGTATGTATGTATGTATCTCTGAACATGTACCTGTTTGCCATGTATGTATCGCCCCTCTACGCCATGTTTCTTGTTTGACGGCGTCTCTCCTTTCTTGCTTAATTGATACAACCGGATGTCACATAAGCCGGATTAACGTAATTCCTTCTTTAATGTAACAATCTCTAGCAGACGGCACTTTGCCTCAGCTAAAGATTTAGGGGGAAAAAATGAGTCCAAATGGATGGAACTTCGCGGCATGTTAGGAGAGCATCACCAATAAACAAACCAAGCAGATATAAACATCAATCATCATCACATGGCAGGAATTTGCGAAGAGGGTCGCATAAAAGCCACGAAATACTACCGTATCCCCACCGTATGCAACGAAAAATGGTTAAAGAGTCGCATAGAGGCCTCTAGCAGTGCATCGGTGCACCATTATCGCCATGTTGTCTTGAGGCTCGTGGCAAATTTTATCTGCCGCCTCCGGTATTAGCACTACCACACGGCTGGAGGTCCTCGGCATCGAATTGGATACCGTCGGCATGACCTTGGCTCTGTGGCCGTGTAAGGTGGAAGGACTGACTGGTAGCGCAACGACGAGCATTTCTTCCCCGCTGGAATGGGACGTTCGCCACGTTCCTGCCGGCCGCTGGGCCGCTCTCTGTGGTGCACGTTTTCACCGACAGCTCGCGCTCGGGCCTGGGAGCCCGCCGCCGCAGCAGGCCACCTGTGCGCCACAAGCATTTTAGAGCCGGTTGGTTGTCGAGCTCCCAGAGGAAAAAGGGAATACTTCATTGTATTTTTATGTTTTTGAATGTGTTTTAGTGAACCACATGTTCAGGACACACATCACGTGGCAAAAATATTTGCGCATCCGATGGAGTCAGTTTCATGCATTCTCCTCAATAAATTAATGCGGTATCTGAAGATTATTGCGTGGCATGTTCAGGTTCTTTAGCATGGAGATGGTTGGTCGAAAAGTGATCTTTCGTTTCGCGAGGGGCGCCACACTGCAAGTATCGCACTGGTACATCCAGAACACATATATTTTGTGCGTCGGTCAATTTACTTCCAAAGAAGTGCCGGCTGGAAATTGTTGTCGAATACGTGGATGCGGTACCTTTGCGTTCTTTGCGGGCATGTTATATAATGTGTATTTTCTTTCGTTTTCTGTAGGTCGTATGTTCGAATCCAGGTTCAGGGAACTTTCGTTTTTTAATACATATCGTGCAAAGCCATTTTTAGCATGGTGTGCTCTCTTACAAGATGGCCTTATCTGTATTACAATATTTCTGACCTTCAGACAAGATGCAAACATTATTTTTTTAGCTTACATACATTTGTATTAGTGCGCCATATATAGCAATTACATTTCATTTCCATACTTAGGTACCAGCCTGCAAGACATTCGTGTTGTACTTCATCACAGCAGGACTATCTCAAGCAAAGAAGAATCGTGATGGTCACATGTCTGATGGCAAAGAAGATGGTCGCAGTCTGCCATATGACTAATGGCAATAAATTAAATAAACCAAGTATGCAAAATTCCGAGCACCGGCTGACAACAATGAACAATATTCCACGGTTCATTGAGATAATCAGTCTACTGCACATACGAAAAGCCACCGACGGGCTGCAATCGGTAAATTCACGCGCAAAAATAATCAAGTTTGTTCTCATATTTAAAACAGTTAAAGAAAACTAGCGTCAAATGTAGGCAAAATGTGGTTTCCTTTTTTAACTACGAAAAATATCTCAATATAATTCGACAGCGTAATAACCCGCTACCATAGCACCGGGCGTTTCATTATTACGGACAGTGGTCACTGTCAGTGCCCGCGTCCGCGCATGCGCAGAGTGACTGGCGCTCGGGTGGCTGCTATGGCGGTGCGGAGTAGTGGGCGGGGGACGAGTGGTCTATGGGTAAGATGCTCGTCTTACAATCGAAAGATTGTGGGTTCGAGTCTCACCTGTCGCTACTCTTCGCCCGCGACCAATCGGCGTGAGAGATTGGCGACGCTATATGACTCAGCGGTCGACGTGTCGTAAAACCAATAACCAACCAACCAACATGGTGGGCGGCCGTCATGTATGGCCGACGGTGACGAACACTCGATGCTGCTCCTGGAAATGATCCCCGTATACTACGCCGCGATGCTTTGGGGCCCCGCTGGACTCCACAGCGCGGGGTGCTGCACCGTGACAACATGTCCGTTATCGCCGTGTGGCGGCGGGTCTGGACCCACGAGCAGCGCACTATGGTGCTGCTGCGACCGCTGTTGTTCCTGGCCGCGTCACAGGCGTGCCATCTGGAGCTCCGGTACATCGCGACGGGCGACAACGGCGCGGCCGACGCGCTGTCTCGGGGCGACGGGCCCCGCTTCCGCCACTTGCACCCGGCGGCTGTGGCGTCCCCGTGCCCACTGCCCGCCGCCTGGGCGGACGTCGCCCGTGGTTCCTCCGTCCAAGGGTATCTCCCCGCCGGCCGCACACTGTGACATCTACGTGAACTGCCTTAGTACACCGAAATACACGCTCCACTTGACACTCTTGGCGCAGGATTTGACATCTAACTGAACAGACGATTTAAATACCGCTGCCGCACGATAAAGGTTATCCGCGCCGTGACAGGGTATCGGCCAACTAATAAATAGCCAAACCGATTAGGATGTAATAGGGCAACATGTCTGCGGCAGTCTAACAGCAACGACAAAATGAGGCTTTAACGAAGGAAAAGGGAACGAAAGACGTCCCGTCAGAAAGGAACTAAAGCGTACTGTCATAAAACGAACTTCCCGTTCACATCATATACACAGGTCCGATCGGAACGATCAAGGTCAGGTCAGGTCAGCCGGCCAGCCAAAGTGCCACGCTGCGGCTGCCAACAACACCTGCGTCGTGTTGTCACAATTGCTTATCCAACATCAGGCTCATGTGAAGCAAAATGGCATAAGAGCTATCCCTCGTCATTCGAGAGGTGAGTTCTGTCCCGAGCTGATTCTTACGATAACCGGAAAATGTCGGGCGACAGACCACTGTCCTGCGGCGGCGCTGATGGTATATATTTCGCGGAGCTTCTCTAGCACAAAACGATCAGGTCATGTCGTGTCACTCGGCTGTGAAGTCATTTATGGCGACATGGTGATATCATGTTCCAAACATAAGATTACCTGTTGTCCTGCACGTTACGTACTAATGTACGTATGCATTGACAATTAATATGTTTCAATATGTTCCCAAACAATATTATCTTCCATGTGACCATCTTAGGGTCACTTGACGTTGTTGATCTTGGTTCACCTGGGATAACCTCTTGCACCTAAATGTAGTTCATAAGCATACAACTAACACACATATACCCAGGTGTACTCCACAAGAGCCTCAGTTGAAGCCTAGAAATACTCCAGTCGTTGTCCACAGACACCTGAGATTCAGTCCACAAACACCAGAGATGCACTCCTTAAACACATGGCGTTTTGCCCACAAACACACCAGATGCATTCTACAAACACCTGACGTATTGCCCACAAACACCTGAGATGCACTCCACAAAAACCTGAGATATAGTCCACAAACACCTGAGATGCAGTCCACAAACACCCAAGTTGCACTCCACAAACATTTGAGATATAGTCCAGAAACACCCGAGATGCAGTCTACAAGCAATCTCGGATGCAGGCAACAAACAGCCCGGTCCCCAGGCATGTAAGCCACAACTGTCCCGGCTGAATTTTCGCCCGTGCTCCAGTCCTTTCGCATATGTACCATCAGTGATGAGAAGTGCACGCCGCCCTTAAATATGCCCGATTTGGCCACCCTGGAAATTACATTTGGCCAGCCCACCCGGGTCATTAAATTTGCTCGCCCGGGACATTACATTTTGGCGCCCGGGCCATTAAATTTGGCCGCCCGGGACATTACATTTTGGCGCCCGGGCCATTAAATTTGGCCGCCCAGGACACTGCATTTGGCCGCCCTGGACATTATGTTTGGCCGCCCGAGACACTGCATTTGGCCGCCGAGGACATGCCATTCGGATCCAGCACATTTCGTTTCGCTGCCCGGGACATGACCTTTGGCTGCCCGTGAATTCCCAGATTGGCTCATGCTATGGTTCCGGATGGGATTTCTGTGGGAGGTCAAACTGGTTTCATATGTGGGTAACGTGTGCACTTGTTTTAATCCGGAATGCTATAATCGGTGATTTCACGGCCTTTCTCCGGACTGTTTGTGGATGCGTTTCTTGTGGGCGCGCACAAAAGTGGATTGCTGCGTCACAAATGACGATGCAATGATCAGCGATATAATATTGCCAATGCATGATGGCAACTGGGAAATACACGGTATTCCTATGCCACCAATACTGACGTGACGGATGCTTTGTAATGTGAGACAGCTGGTGCGTCATCGCTGGTGGCGCCATGATCCGACCTTATTTTATCGTCCTAATCACTCCTTTTGAATTATTTTCCCTCATTATGTATGATGTAGTGATTCGAGTATGCACCTACTATTTCTATGCACTTGATATCGCCATACTGATTGATGCATTTCAACACTCCTCTTCTATGGCTCATCATATGGTTGTTGTTTAGTAGAACATGTTACATGATAATGTACTTTCAATAACTGTGTGGAACGGCTCGAGACGACAGGGCCGACCTGGGCCGCTCCGACAATCTCCAGGCGCCTCACACTGACGACAGGGCGAGACGACAGGGCCGACCTGGGCCGCCTGCTCCGACAATCTCCAGGCGCCTCACACTGACGACAGGGCGAGACGACAGGGCCGACCTGGGCCGCGTGCTCCGACAATCTCCAGGCGCCTCACACTGACGACAGGGCGAGACGACAGGGCCGACCTGGGCCGCGTGCTCCGACAATCTCCAGGCGCCTCACACTGACGACAGGGCGAGACGACAGGGCCGACCTGGGCCGCTCCGACAATCTCCAGGCGCCTCACACTGACGACAGGGCGAGACGACAGGGCCGACCTGGGCCGCGTGCTCCGACAATCTCCAGACGCCTCACACTGACGACAGGGCGAGACGACAGGGCCGACCTGGGCCGCGTGCTCCGACAATCTCCAGGCGCCTCACACTGACGACAGGGCGAGACGACAGGGCCGACCTGGGCCGCGTGCTCCGACAATCTCCAGGCGCCTCACACTGACGACAGGGCGAGACGACAGGGCCGACCTGGGCCGCGTGCTCCGACAATCTCCAGGCGCCTCACACTGACGACAGGGCGAGACGACAGGGCCGACCTGGGCCGCGTGCTCCGACAATCTCCAGGCGCCTCACACTGACGACAGGGCGAGACGACAGGGCCGACCTGGGCCGCGTGCTCCGACAATCTCCAGGCGCCTCACACTGACGACAGGGCGAGACGACAGGGCCGACCTGGGCCGCGTGCTCCGACAATCTCCAGGCGCCTCACACTGACGACAGGGCGAGACGACAGGGCCGACTTGGGCCGCGTGCTCCGACAATCTCCAGGCGCCTCACACTGACGACAGGGCGAGACGACAGGGCCGACCTGGGCCGCGTGCTCCGACAATATCCAGGCGCCTCACACTGACGACAGGGCGAGACGACAGGGCCGACCTGGGCCGCGTGCTCCGACAATATCCAGGCGCCTCACACTGACGACAGGGCGAGACGACAGGGCCGACCTGGGCCGCGTGCTCCGACAATCTCCAGGCGCCTCACACTGACGACAGGGCGAGACGACAGGGCCGACCTGGGCCGCGTGCTCCGACAATCTCCAGGCGCCTCACACTGACGACAGGGCGAGACGACAGGGCCGACCTGGGCCGCTCCGACAATCTCCAGGCGCCTCACACTGACGACAGGGCGAGACGACAGGGCCGACCTGGGCCGCGTCTCCGACAATCTCAGGCGCCTCACACTGACGACAGGGCGAGACGACAGGGCCACCTGGGCCGCGTGCTCCGACAATCTCCAGGCGCCTCACACTGACGACAGGGCGAACGACAGGGCCGACCTGGGCCGCGTGCTCCGACAATCTCCAGGCGCCTCCACGACGACAGGGCGACGACAGGGCCGACCTGGGCCGCTCCGACAATCTCCAGGCGCCTCACACTGACGACAGGCGAGACGACAGGGCCGACCTGGGCCGCGTGCTCCGACAATCTCAGGCGCCTCACACTGACGACAGGGCGAGACGACAGGGCCGACCTGGGCCGCGTGCTCCGACAATCTCCAGGCGCCTCACACTGACGACAGGGCGAGACGACAGGGCCGACCTGGGCCGCGTGCTCCGACAATCTCCAGGCGCCTCACACTGACGACAGGGCGAGACGACAGGGCCGACCTGGGCCGCGTGCTCCGACAATATCCAGGCGCCTCACACTGACGACAGGGCGAGACGACAGGGCCCACCTGGGCCGCGTGCTCCGACAATCTCCAGGCGCCTCACACTGACGACAGGGCGAGACGACAGGGCCGACCTGGGCCGCGTGCTCCGACAATCTCCAGGCGCCTCACACTGACGACAGGGCGAGACGACAGGGCCGACCTGGGCCGCGTCCGACAATCTCCAGGCGCCTCACACTGACGACAGGGCGAGACGACAGGGCCGACCTGGGCCGCGTGCTCCGACAATCTCCAGACGCCTCACACTGACGACAGGGCGAGACGACAGGGCCGACCTGGGCCGCGTGCTCCGACAATCTCCAGGCGCCTCACACTGACGACAGGGCGAAACGACAGGGCCGACCTGGGCCGCGTGCTCCGACAATCTCCAGGCGCCTCACACTGACGACAGGGCGAGACGACAGGGCCGACCTGGGCCGCGTGCTCCGACAATCTCCAGGCGCCTCACACTGACGACAGGGCGAGACGACAGGGCCGACCTGGGCCGCGTGCTCCGACAATCTCCAGGCGCCTCACACTGACGACAGGGCGAGACGACAGGGCCGACCTGGGCCGCGTGCTCCGACAATCTCCAGGCGCCTCACACTGACGACAGGGCGAGACGACAGGGCCGACCTGGGCCGCGTGCTCCGACAATCTCCAGGCGCCTCACACTGACGACAGGGCGAGACGACAGGGCCGACTTGGGCCGCGTGCTCCGACAATCTCCAGGCGCCTCACACTGACGACAGGGCGAGACGACAGGGCCGACCTGGGCCGCGTGCTCCGACAATATCCAGGCGCCTCACACTGACGACAGGGCGAGACGACAGGGCCGACCTGGGCCGCGTGCTCCGACAATATCCAGGCGCCTCACACTGACGACAGGGCGAGACGACAGGGCCGACCTGGGCCGCGTGCTCCGACAATCTCCAGGCGCCTCACACTGACGACAGGGCGAGACGACAGGGCCGACCTGGGCCGCGTGCTCCGACAATCTCCAGGCGCCTCACACTGACGACAGGGCGAGACGACAGGGCCGACCTGGGCCGCTCCGACAATCTCCAGGCGCCTCACACTGACGACAGGGCGAGACGACAGGGCCGACCTGGGCCGCGTGCTCCGACAATCTCCAGGCGCCTCACACTGACGACAGGGCGAGACGACAGGGCCGACCTGGGCCGCGTGCTCCGACAATCTCCAGGCGCCTCACACTGACGACAGGGCGAGACGACAGGGCCGACCTGGGCCGCGTGCTCCGACAATCTCCAGGCGCCTCACACTGACGACAGGGCGAGACGACAGGGCCGACCTGGGCCGCGTGCTCCGACAATATCCAGGCGCCTCACACTGACGACAGGGCGAGACGACAGGGCCGACCTGGGCCGCGTGCTCCGACAATCTCCAGGCGCCTCACACTGACGACAGGGCGAGACGACAGGGCCGACCTGGGCCGCGTGCTCCGACAATCTCCAGGCGCCTCACACTGACGACAGGGCGAGACGACAGGGCCGACCTGGGCAGCGTGCTCCGACAATATCCAGGCGCCTCACACTGCGCCCTGTCCATCAGCTACTACCTGGAGTTCCTCGGCGTCAGGAGCTACGGCACAGTGGGACTCATCCTGTTGGACGACATCTCCCTCAGTCGCGAGTGTTTCGCCATCGGTAGGTGTCTGTACCGAGTGTTTCGCCATCGGTAGGTGTCTGTACCGAGTGTTTCGCCATCGGTAGGTGTCTGCACCGAGTGTTTCGCCATCGGTAGGTGTCTGTACCGAGTGTTTCGCCATCGGTAGGTGTCTGTACCGAGTGTTTCGCCATTGCAATTGCGAAACACTCAGTTACTCGGCACACATACGTACCAGTGCATTGGTGAGTATCCGTACCGAGTGTTTTGCCCTCGGTAAGTATCCGTACCGAGTGTTTCGCCCTCGGTAAGTATCCGTACTGAGTGTTTCGCCCTCGGTAAGTATCTGTGCCGAGTGTTTCGCTCTCAGTAGGTGTCTGTACGAAGTGTTTCGCCCTCGGTAAGTGTCTGTACCGAGTGCTTCTCCCTCGGTAAGTGTATGCACCGAGTGTTTCTCCCTCGGTAAGTGTCTGTACCGAGTGCTTCTCCCTCGGTAAGTGTATGCACCGAGTGTTTCTCTCTCGGTAAGTATCCGTACCGAGTGTTTCACCCTCGATAAGTATCCGTACCGAGTGCTTCGCCCTCGGTAAGTATCTGTGCCGAGTATTTCGCCCTCGGTAATTGTCTGTTCCGAGTGTTTCGCCCTCGGTAAGTTTGGATCCTGAGCATGACTACAACCACAGGTGGGTGCTGGTTTTTGGTCCCAAGATTGCTACGCAATCATATCACCAGACACTGGCCGTGAAATGCTCGCATTGTTGCCATATCTTCCCGTGAGTTGTGACCATGCATTGTATGCTTTGTTCCCTCTTACACGGCACCCAGCCCGTCCATCAAACATCTGAACGAAGAAACTTATTAGACATATGGGTAATGCGTATGTACGTCTGAGGGAGAATTCCTGCAACAAAAATTGTTAGTGGTGTCAAAGACACCTTTCCGGGTCAATACCTCGACAACATCGGACAGAACGTGTTCTGGATGTTGCACATATAATCGTGAGGGCACTGTTTTAGCATCGCGACACCTAAATTACTGGGAGCTTCCCACCCTTCTCACATTTTTGCATGTTAATGTAGGCCTGGTGCACTCATTTCATGCGAATAATGAACAAGCTTCGTTCCTGTCTAAATTCGGATGGTTGGAACACCATGTGGGTTTCTTTCGGTTAGCCATGTGTGCCTAGACATTTGGCAGAGATTCTCACTGCCCGGGCTTGCACTGTGTGGGCACCGTGTAAAGATTATGAGCTGGGTACCGACATCACATGGAGCTGGCTTGTGAGGTGACCTGCAGGCACGTGTGCTTTGTGACCCGACCGACACCGCATCAGAGGTCGTGTAGCCCGTCACCACCCAGGGGTGTACGTGCGGTGTGCCGGCCCGTGATACAGACGCCAGTGTCATTTTCGCCCAAATTTCAGGCGTTCCCGCAGAGCATCGCCAAGGCTACGATGTCAACCTCACAGATCCCAAGACATGGGGTACGTATGTGTCACACGGGTATTTGTTGAAACGTGCACTTGCATGAAATGTCGAGGTTTCGTTATTCAATGGCGTCAAAGGGCGGAATATGCATACGACTGCTCCCACTTCTGAATTTGGTTCATCATATAAGGTAATTTGCAAAAGCTCCCAACCATTGTTAGCATGTTTTCTGATAGGCAGGTGAAATCATTTGTCTAACATCTCCATACGATTTTTATCCAGTCACTTCACTGAATGTCCGAGGACACAAAATGTGTCAAAATGCTTAGGAATATCATACCTAGCCAGATTTCAACGAACGCCCACGGCAGATGTAACCCGACATCTGGTCCTGGACCACGATGTACGAGGAGCGCTTAGTTTACATCCACGCCAAAGCACTTCAACTGATGGTAGATATGCTAGGCGTGCCATATATTTGGGTACCACAGAATGTAGGCGTAATTACAGCAATCTGAACCTACGTTGCCATTATCACTTTGCCGGTCTTCTGGTATGGGAGCGAATTCCAGTAGCCTTTGGAGATGTTCGATTACTTGTAAACATTTTATGGTCCAGCAAATATAGTACCAGGGCATCTTGAGACCATTCTGGCGAAATCGTGGCATGTTCTATTGTTTTCGACATGGCGAGGAAGCCTAGGTGGGTGGATAGGTAGGCTCAATGTTCCCCTTAAATTCGCCTGTATTTACACCTATAATTAGAGGTCACATCCTAGAGAGAATTCGGGTCCACTTCATCTGCGACATATCCAAAATAAGCTGGCACCCACACTCTGCAATATTGTGTATGAAGTAAACGTCACTGGCTTAATTTTATTGCATTTAGTTCCTCCTCCAGCTTTCCTCCTCCAGATCGTATGCCCTCCAATGTTGTTCAATACAACGAAGAATGGCTCTTAGATGCTCCTGGGTTTTAGACATTGCGTGTAAAGAAAGCATACGACCTTCAATATACCAGGAGGTGCTGAGTTGACATCAAAAGTAACGTTAAGGATTATACTTTATTACTCAACGTTTCGGCCAGGGGCCATCGTCAGGAGTGATATAAAAATGTCAAGTTTAACAATTGAAGAAAAAAAAAGCACGCGAGAAAAAAAGCGTGCAAAAGACACGTGGTATGCAGAAAAGCCTCCTCAGTGGTGCAGACACTTAAGAAACTCCAAACCAGAAACAAACTATGTCAAGATAGAATCCTCTGAGGAAGCCCGAGCCGATGGTCCATATACATATCGATACATACACTCACGCACATATATAGACATAGATCCAATATAACGCGTAATACATAAAATATAATTTATGTTTATGTAATATTATGTGATATACCAAGACGTCGTTTGCGTGTTTAGTTGCGGCCGTAGATTACGTATGTGTAGAGATTCGAGGACCTTTAGATCAGCGTTGTCCCTGGCTGTTGCTATAATTTCTACTTTGAAGTTTGTGTTAGTGTCGCTGTGTTCCATGTTAGAATGTTTGTCGATCATGTGTTCGCCTAAAGGTGTGTATGCTCTCCGAAGTCTGGCATCTCCCAAGTGCTCATTGTACCTATCCCTGATACTACGTTTGGTTTCACCGACATAAAATATTCCAAGACAGCGGTTGCACGTTATTTTATAAACTACGTTTTTCCGCGTGCATCTACCTTTGAGCCCGTTGATACAGGTGTGGCACGTTCTTCTACCAGCGGGGCATGACGGCATTTCCAGGGCTGAGCGGACCAGGTAAGATTTCAGCGTAGGTCCGCTAGTCCAGGCTACCCTAACATGGTTTAGATGAGACGAACGGATGGCTGCGTTTACCTGTCGACATGGTTGGTCATCGACAAAAGGAAGTCTCATGTAAACATAGTTGGGATTACTACCCGCTCGATGCCGACGTTGCCCACTTATCCTACTCCTGTTGTGAGGGTGAACAGCACGAGCGGCGGAGTGTACCCGATGTGCTGGGTATCCGTTTTCCAGGAAAAGAGTTGTCATCTTCGCAAGGCTCCGCTCGCATGAAATAGTATCGGAGGAGACTCGTGCTGCTATCCTCATTTGGGATGTTAAAACGGCCTTTTTAGTGGCCATCGGGTGGGCCGAATCATAGTGCAATATAATGGGGGCTGCCATAGGTTGCCAGCACGATATAATGCCGGCTGCCGGCTGCCGGCTATAATGAGGGCTGCCTTCCTTTTGTCGGTACTATGGGTAACCGATGTGCACCTCCTTTAGCGATTGCTTTTATGCACCGCCTTGAGTCGATCTTCTTAGCTTCGTATGATTTGAAACCAGCTCTCTGCATGAGGTATATAGACGATATTTTTGGTGTTTGGACACATGGCTTGGCCTCTCTGCTCGACTTCTTTGCAGAAATTAACCAACAACACTCCAGCATCAAGTTCACCTTAGAACACACTGGTCATAGCAGTTCGATTCCTTTCCTTGATACGTTGTTTGTAGTTCAGGCTGATGGAAGCTACACCACCGAACTGTACTTTAAACCTATGGCAGCCCCCATTATATTGCACTATGATTCGGCCCACCCGATGGCCACTAAAAAGGCCGTTTTAACATCCCAAATGAGGAGAGCAGCACGAGTCTCCTCCGATACTATTTCATGCGAGCGGAGCCTTGCGAAGATAACAACTCTTTTCCTGGAAAACGGATACCCAGCACATCGGGTACACTCCGCCGCTCGTGCTGTTCACCCTCACAACAGGAGTAGGATAAGTGGGCAACGTCGGCATCGAGCGGGTAGTAATCCCAACTATGTTTACATGGGATTTCCTTTTGTCGATGACCAACTATGTCGACAGGTAAACGCAGCCATCCGTTCGTCTCATCTAAACCATGTTAGGGTAGCCTGGACTAGCGGACCTACGCTGAAATCTTACCTGGTCCGCTCAGCCATGGAAATGCCGTCATGCCCCGCTGGTAGAAGAACGTGCCACACCTGTATCAACGGGCTCAAAGGTAGATGCACGCGGAAAAACGTAGTTTATAAAATAGCGTGCAACCGCTGTCTTGGAATATTTTATGTCGGTGAAACCAAACGTAGTATCAGGGACAGGTACAATGAACAGTTAGGAGATGCCAGACTTCGGAGAGCATACACACCTTTAGGCGAACACATGATCGACAAACATTATAACATGGAACACAGCGACACTAACACAAACTTCAAAGTAGAAATTCTAGCAACAGCCAGGGACAACGCTGATCTAAAGGTCCTCGAATCTCTACACATACGTAATCTACGGCCGCAACTAAACACCCAAACGAGGTCTTGGTATATCACATAAAATTACATAAACATGAATTATATTTTATGTATTACGCGTTATATTGGATCTATGTCTATATATGTACGTGAGTGTATGTATCGATATGTATATGGACCATCGGCTCGGGCTTCCTCAGAGGATTCTATCTTGACATAGTTTGTTTCTGGTTTGGAGTTTCTTAAGTGTCTGCACCACTGAGGAGGCTTTTCTGCATTCCACGTGTCTTTTGCACGTTTTTTTTCTCGCGTGCTTTTTTTTCAATTGTTAAACTTGACATTTTTATATCACTCCTGACGATGGCCCCTGGTCGAAACGTTGAGTAATAAAGTATAATCCTTAACGTTACTTTTGATGTCAACTCAGCACCTCCTGGTATATTGAAGGTCGTATGCTTTCTTTACACGCAATGTCCTCCAATGTTGGATAATCGGATCAGACCGCTAGACGTCTGGCTTCCGTGACCTCCTTATTCTGTACTCTATGTGCATTGTTGCGTGTTACTACCGTTAAATGTATCGCTTCTGTGACCTCCTTATTCTGTACTCTATGTGCATTGTTGCGTGTTACTACCGTTAAATGTCTCGCTTCTGTGACCTCCTTATTCTGTACTCTATGTGCATTGTTGCGTGTTACTACCGTTAAATGTCTCGCTTCTGTGACCTCCTTATTCTGTACTCTATGTGCATTGTTGCGTGTTACTATCGTTAAATGTCTCACTTCCGTGACCTCCTTATTCTGTACTCTATGTGCATTGTTGCCTGTTACTACCGTTAAATGTCTCACTTCCGTGACCTCCTTATTCTGTACTCTATGTGCATTGTTGCGTGTTACTACCGTTAAATGTCTCACTTTCGTGACCTCCTTATTCTGTACTCTATGTGCATTGTTGCGTGTTACTACCGATAAATGTCTCACTTCCGTGACCTTATTCTGTACTCTATGTGTATTGTTGCGTGTTGCTACCGTTATATGTCTCACTTTCGTGACCTCCTTATTCTGTACTCTATGTGCATTGTTGCGTGTTACTACCGTTAAATGTCTCACTTCCGTGACCTCTTTATTCTGTACTCTATGTATATTGTTGCGTGTTACCACCAATAAATGTCTCGCTTCCGTGACCTTATTCTGTAGTATATGTGTATTGTTGCGAACCGGGCTGAACTCGTAACTTGTTCGGCGCGTGACATTCATGCTCACCTAAAGGCACCAAATGCACCACGTACATTCATCCTCCTACTTTGGGTGTCGGACCACGACCTGACTCGGGAACTGCTACGTCATTTTTCGTCACCTTCATCCAGCCTACTACTTTATGTTTTGGATCGGTGCCCAGATAAATACCACGCTGGCACACATCTATATCTATGCAGGGGTACAAAGACCGTGGCTTCAGTCTCACAAGGATGTGATCATACGGTGATGAGGAGCTCTTACCCCTTCTCACCCACTTGTCCTGCTAATGGTCCAAACAGCACCCCATTCTTCATCGCCACAATAACTTCGACCAGATAATCTCTGAGAAACCTCCAGTCGGTGTCCCATCTCTGTCCACAGTCGGTGGTCACTACAGCCTCACAATCGGTGGTCACTACAGCCTCACAGCTGGTGATCACTACAGCCTCACAGCTGGTGGTCACTGCAGCCTCACAGCTGGTGGTCACTACATCCTCACAGTCGGTGGTCACTATAGCCTCACAGCTGGTGGTCACTATAGCCTCACAGTCGGTGGTCACTATAGCCTCACAGTCGGTGGTCACTACAGCCTCACAGCTGGTGGTCACTATAGCCTCACAGTCGGTGGTCACTATAGCCTCACAGCTGGTGGTCACTATAGCCTCACAGTCGGTGGTCACTGCATCCTCACAGTCAGTGTTCACGGTATCCCTACAGCTGGTGGATAATACACCCCACAGCTGGTGGATACTACACCCTACAGCTGGTGGTCACTACAGCCTCTCAGGTGGTGGTCACTACACCCCACAGCTGGTGGCCACTGCACCCCACAGCTGGTGGTCACTACACCCCACAGCTGGTGGTCACTACAGCCTCTCAGTTGGTGGTCAATAAACCCCACAGTCGGTGGCCACTATATTCCCACAGTCAATAACTACTATGCAGCCCCACAGCCGGTGGTTTGTTGATTTCCATATTTTGCTCATTCACTAATGGCCTCGGGCTCATGAGCTGGGTCGTTCTGCTGATAATGGGCCTTGTCGTTCTGCTGATAATGGGCCTGGTCGTTCTGCTGATAATGGGCCGGGTCGTTCTGCTGATAATGGTGCCTGGTCGTTCTGCTGATAATGGGCCAGGATCGGTTACTGCACGTCTACCGGTGTGCTCAACGGACAGGAGATCGATAACTGTCTGCCGCGAGTTCTTACTTGCCTGACGGTTCCATCCTAAACAAGCTCTGGCGTTGGTGCGTAGTTAGTGAGGCCTGCCGCCGGCTGGGTTTTATATTCGTCCCCAGAGATGAGGTGCAGTACTACATAGCAACGGAAATGATAATGACGTGGATGGAAACCGATACGTGTGGTACTGCCAAATGCCTGTGCGTTCGTCCCTCACCCTTAAGTCTATTTATGCCTGGTTGCAATGCATGCTACATGGCGACCCATTGAACGGCGTTCCATGTGTCATATTACCCATAAGTATAAACGTTTTGCAGCACCGCAGTCGGTGGCGGTACACCTCCCCATATATATATAGATATATATAGATATACATATATATATATATATATATATATATATATATATATATATATATATATATATATATATATATATATATATATATATATATATATATATATATATATATATATATATATATATATATATATATATATATATATATATATATATATATATATATATATATATATATATATATATATATATATATATATATATATATATATATATATATATGGATGTGTATGTGTGTGACACACATATACAGAAATGCACAGAAATCAATGGGGACAATAGAAATGTGACATTAACGGGTCGTCAATCCCAATTATTCCCATCCCCTCTGCTGTGTGCTACTTACATCGTGCGTCTTTACCGGCTTCGACAATTAATTTTTTATGTGATTCTCTCATTTCAGTAACTACCAAGCTAAAACATGTGCAACGAAATGGAACAGGTAAGCAGAGGCTATCATTTCACAATGGCAGCATGAATTTCGTTTAATTGCGGTACGTAATGCTTGCCCTTTGTACATGCAGAATGTACAAAGAGCATAATCCTTGATGCCATAATCCTTGATGGCAGAGGCCATGTCAGTAGAGCCGTGGGGCAGCGTCGTGGGCGGAAGGCATTGATGGCAGAGGCCATGTCAGTAGAGCCGTGGGGCAGCGGCGTGGGCGGAAGGCATTGATGGCAGAGGCCATGTCAGTAGAGCCGTGGGGCAGCGGCGTGGGCGGAAGCCTGCTGAAAGTAACGTCCTTCCATTGAACGTCATCGGGCATATGGCTTATATGAACGTTTTGAAGTGTGGAGGAAAGCTGGTCCCACCGCTCCCAGTTGTTTTGCTGCTGTTGAGCAGCTCTCCTACGGCTGCAGGAATGACAAGCACATTTCGCATCCATCGCAGTGGATGTGTTGGGCATTTTTATACTAATTACTGCATCAAGTTGCAGCTTCGTCCCAATACATATCGGATAATTACTGGAATATTACATACCTCCTGTACTTGATCTTCTTTTCATGTGGTTTCCCTTCACGAGGTTCATTGCCCAGAACCGCATTTTTCGCGTCCGCTTTTTTCGTATATCTAATGTCGGTGTTCAAAGTGTTCAAGGTAGAAGTGACGTCAGGAAACAAGCTGCCTGCTCCTAAAAAAATGCTGCATGTTGTTTTTCGGATGTTGTGCCTCAATGTTGTGTGCGATATATAATATACGCGTTGTTCACAACGCGAATTGCGATGCAATTCGGCCAGTGTGTCCATATCGCTCCGTGTACCAGTCAGTTGGTCCGCATCGCCCTGTGACCATATATATGTATATATACATATATATATATATATATATATATATATATATATATATATATATATATATATATATATATATATATATATATATATATATATATATATATATATATATATATATATATATATATATATATATATATATATATAAGGAGGTGGGGAGCGGGTACGTGTCTACATGCCTGTGTGTCTGTGTGTAGATGTGTGTGTGTAGGTGTGTAGGTGTGTAGGTGTGTAGGTGTGTAGGTGTGTAGGTATGTAGGTATGTAGGTATGTAGATGTGTAGGTGTGTAGGTATGTAGGTATGTGTGTGTATATGTGTGTGTGTGTATGTAGATGTGTAGATGTGTAGGTGTGTAGGTGTATAGGTATGTAGGTGTATAGGTGTGTAGGTATATGTGAAGGTGTGTATGTGTGTAGGTGTGTAGGTGTGTAGGTGTGTAGGTGTGTAGGTGTATGTGTGTGTATGTATGTAGGTGTGTAGGTGTATAGGTATGTAGGTATGTTCGTGTGTAGGTGTGTAGGTATGTAGGTGTGTAGGTGTGTATGGGTGTAGGTATGTATGGGTGTAGGTGTGTAGGTGTGTAGGTGTGTTCGTGTGTAGGTGTGTAGGTATGTAGGTGTGTAGGTGTACAGGTATGTAGGTGTGTAGGTGTGGGTGCATAGGTATGTAGGTATGTATGTGTGTAGGTGTGTATGTGTAGGTGTATAGGTGTGTAGGTGTAGGTGTATAGGAGTGTATGTGTGTAGGTGTATGTGGGTGTAGGTATGTAGGTGTAGGTGTATATGTGTGTAGGTATGTTCGTATATGGGTGTGTAGATGTGTAGGTGTGTAGGTATGTAGGTGTATATGTGTGTAGGTGTGTAGGTATGTAGGTGTGTGGGTGTGTAGGTGTGTAGGGATGTAGGGGTGTAGGTATGTAGGTATGTAGGTGTGTTCGTGTGTAGGTATGTAGGTGTGTAGGCATGTAGCTGTGTAGGTGTGTGTGTGTGTGTGTGTGTGTGTGTGTGTGTGTGTGCGCGCGCGCGCGTGTGTAGGTGTGTGTGTGTGTGTATGTAGGTGTGTATGTGTGTAGGTGTACAGGTGTATATGTGTGTAGGTGTGTAGGTATGTTCGTGTGTAGGTGGGTAGGTATGTTCGTATGTAGGTGTGTAGGTGTGTAGGGATGTAGGTGTGTAGGTATGTATGTGTGTAGATATGTAGGTGTGTCGGTATGTAGGTATGTAGGTGTGTAAGTGTACATGTGTGTAGGTGTGTGTGTGTGTAGGTATGTAGGTATGTAGGTATGTAGGTGTGTAGGTATGTAGGTGTGTATGTGTATAGGTGTGTAGGTATGTGGGTGTGTGTGTATATGGGTAGGTGTGTGGGTGTCCGTGTATAGGTGTGTAGGTGTAGGTGTATAGGAGTGTATGTGTGTAGGTGTATGTGTGTGTAGGTATGTAGGTGTAGGTGTATATGTATGTAGGTATGTTCGTGTATGGGTGTGTAGATGTGTAGGTGTGTAGGTATGTAGGTGTATGTGTGTAGGTGTGTAGGTATGTAGGTGTTCAGGTGTGTAGGGATGTAGGGGTGTAGGTATGTAGGTATGTAGGTGTGTTCGTGTGTAGGTGTGTAGGTGTGTAGGCGTGTAGCTGTGTAGGGGTATGTGTGTGTGTGTGTGTGTGTGTGTGTGTGTGTGTGTGTGTGTGTGTGTGTGTGTGTGTGTAGGTGTAGGTGTGTGTAGGTGTGTGTGTGTGTGTGTGTATGTAGGTATGTAGGTGTGTATGTGTACAGGTGTATATGTGTGTAGGTGTGTAGGTGTGTAGGTATGTTCGTGTGTAGGTGGGTAGGTATGTTCGTATGTAGGTGTGTAGGTGTGTAGGGATGTAGGTGTGTAGGTGTGTAGGTGTACATGTATGTAGGTGTGTGTGCAGGTATGTAGGTGTGTAGGTATGTAGGTGTGTATGTGTATAGGTGTGTAGGTATGTAGGTGTGTGTGTGTGTGTGTAGATGGGTAGGTGTGTAGGTATGTGGGTGCCCGTATGTAGGTGTGTAGGTGTTTGTAGGTGTGTAGGTGTGTAGATATGTAGGGATGTAGGTGTGTAGGTATGTATGTGTGTAGGTGTGTAGGTGTGTAGGCATGTAGGTGTGTAGGTGTGCAGGTGTGTAGGTATGTGTGTGTGTGTGTGTGTGTGTGTGTGTGTGTGTGTGTGTGTGTGTGTGTGTGTGTGTGTGTGTGTGTGTGTGTGTGCAGGTGTGTAGGTATGTAGGTGTGTAGGTGTGTATGTGTATAGGTGTGTATGTGTATAGGTGTGTAGGTATGTAGGTGTGTGTGTGTGTAGATGTGTAGGTGTGTGGGTGTGTCCGTGTGTAGGTGTGTTGGTGTGTTCGTGTGTAGGTAGGTAGGTGTGTAGGTGTGTATGGGTGTAGGTGTGTAGGTGTGTTCGTGTGTAGGTGTGTGTGTGTGTATGCGAGTGACGACGAAATGATGCAGAATCTGGCAGTTAATATTACTGTGTCTGTGAGGATGAACAGAAGTACCGGATGTGCCAATTCGATAACAAGGTGCGTTCTTGTTGCGGGTCCCCGTATGCACCGGTATGTCCGTATCACTCTATGTATCAGCCAGTGTGACCGTATCGCTCTATCGCTCTATGTGCCAGCCAGTGTGACCGTATCGCTCTATGTACCAGCCAGTGTGTCCATATCGCTATATGTGCCAGCCAGTATGTCCATATCGCTCCGTGTACCAGTCAGTGGGTCCGCATCGCCCTGTGTACCTGTGTACCGGCCAGCGTGCACTGTATTCCAGCGTGCCTATGTACCTGCCATTGCGCCTGTATTGCAGTGTACCAGTTCGGCACGTGCGGCACAGCGGGCCACTTAGGGCCCCAGCAGCGCGACTGCGACAGGGCCTACCGCAACTCCACCACCTCGGTCCAGGTGCTGGACGACCGCAACTACAAGGGAG
>JAOTOM010005166.1:892500-987500 GCA_034440615.1 Ashinkailepas kermadecensis | reverse complement strand
GCCATATGTGAAAATGTCACACCAGGGAGCGCGGTTACAGCTAAATCTGGAAATGTCACACCAGGGAGGGCGGTTACAGCGATATCTGGAAGTGTCACATCAGGGAGACAGGGAGTCACAGCTATTCACAGTTGCGGAGACAGGGAGTCACAGCTATATCACAAAATGGCACACAAGGGAGAGCGGTTACAGCGATATCTGAACACCCGGCACGAGCGGCTAATCATGTAGAGCCATTCAGTGTCCATCGCCAACAGAACGCCGCGTCCGGCCCTTGCCAATGCTCATTGGCAGCTGGTGACGTCACCCAGGCGCTTATTTGGGTTCAGCCGGTTACCACGACAGCAAGCAATGGTACTTTTCCGAGTATATTCCTGACTAGCAAGTATAGGTGATATGCATAAACTATGCGTCATGTGAAAGCTTGCTTCATGGTATTTCGATAATCGTGGCACACTTTCACATGAACGTGTTAGTTATTGTGTCAAATGGTGTTATTTAGACCCATGCCAAATCCATCGACACTATCTAACTTAAGCACGCTGGCCCGTGGGTGCCAGTAGAACAGTACGTAGTGCGTCGGTTTAGTTGTTCTTAGGTGCGTAGTTCGAGGGTGGAGGCCAGCAAACTGTTGTGCGCGTCGCCGGGAATCTGCCTAATTGGCAACACTAGATTATTACTTTGCTTACATGGGACGATCTTTTGCGTAAAGAGAATGGACGTACGCAGATATTCTGCAAGGCTGAGGTTCGGCCACCTCAACATGTGCTATGGTTGGCCATTTTTCGATCAAGCCAGTCACAGGAAGTACGTAGCACGTTAACTGTCTATGCCAGTGTCCGGGCCCCCATACCCTCCCTGGCGTGAGCGGCGCGCCATCGAGAGGTGGGGCAGGGCCCAGGGCCCCAAACCCTCCCTGGCATGGGCGGCGCGCCATCGAGGGGTAGGGCAGGGGGTTGGTCCCCCCGAATGAAATAATTTGAACCCTAACCCTACGGCGGTGCATGACAACTATTGTGTTACACATTGACGTTCGCCCCCAGCCACCTGCACCAACCGGCCAAAACGTATGGCGCCGCTATACTCCTTGAGGTGTGCATATGACCAGGGTGTGCGGATACTTTTGCATCCAAGCCCAGCGTTCCATATACACGGCGGCGACAAAATGGGCGACTTTCAAGCATATGCAGGGCTGTAGCCAATCGTACATGTTGACACATGTGTATAGCACTACGTAACTTTCATGTGTATCGTTTTATATGCAGAGCCGTAACTAATGGTACATGTTGACAAATGTACATTACACTCCACGTTACCCTCAGGAGTGTCGCTATTGGTTTGGACAGCTTTCAATTCTGTCATTTTAGCTGTCTTCTACCATTGCGCAACGATTGAAGCACCATTCAAGAATAGACAATGAGATGTAAATTGAAGTGAAACAGAGAAACATAGTCGTGCAGTCGACTTGAATGTAACTAATACATTGCCCCTTTATTTATTTGTTTTCCGAAATATTTCTGCTACGGGCACGAATGAAAACGTTACGAGCTCTTGACTGATCCACAAAGCTATTGCCAGCTGTCTCTCTTGCGAGCGTCGCATGCTGTCTCCGATGGGCTATATATACCTGTTGGCCAAATTGGACAGACGACACAAAATGCCGCTCAGATGACGCGCAAAAACCTGCATTACTGAGATGTGATATTTATTAGCGATAATGATGACTGCTGTGGAAAACGGCTGCAATTTGCTGCTCCGCTTCAGCGATTCGTCAAGCATATTTATAGAAGAACATTCTTGCTCTACAACGTAGTGACGTAGCCAAGGGGGAGGACGAGGGGGCAGCCCCTGGAGGGTCTGAGAGGGCCCTCCAGACGGCCATCTTGAGGGGCCCGGAAGTGCCCCTCAAGGCGTCGTGCAGTGGGTCCGTAAGGGCTCACAGGGCCGACATGTAGGGCCCTTGGACCGACGAAAGGGGCCCTGGGCTGACGCAAGGGTCCCGGACCGATGAAAAGGGCTTCGGGTCAACGGAGAGTGCACTCAGAAAGATGTTGAGAGTTCTTGGCTGGGCTAACGTGAAGGGCTTCTAGATCGACGGAAGGGCCCCCGGATAGTTGGAAGGGCCCGGTGTGACAGAGAGGGCCTGAACCGATGTGAAGGGCCTCTGGGCTGTCAGCTGAGCCAAAGCCGAGAAAGGGCCCCTGAGCTGATGGACAAGCTCCAAGCGTTTGCAAAGGGGCCTCCGGATTGCAGGAAGAGGTCCTGTATAATTCATTTTACTTGATCGGACCCCCTTAGGAAAATCTTGGCTGCCGCACTAGGCTCCACCCTTACCATGAATATACTCCCTATTAAACTACGTCTGGACGTAGATGACAACGGAAAGAACAATTGTGTCCATTTAGATGAGTACTCGTATTTTTACTCCATCTGATCAAATTCATGCCATTATGAGAGATGTTTTAACTGCCTATTATTTTCCGTAATAGGTTTTTTTCGGTTGTTGCCGGTAGCTAAGTGTTTTTCTTGTTTCTACCGCACTGTTGAACGTTGATTGCAGGTCTTGCATTGGCCACGCCAACGCATAGTGCCATATTTTCCGACATATTTAACCGTCTTTGTCTAATATATATATATATATATATATATATATATATATATATATATATATATATATATATATATATATATATATATATATATATATATATATATATATATATATATATATGTATATATCAATCCATATATTGGTACAAAAACCAACGTCTGGACATGCATGGTGGCGTGATAATGATGCAAGCGAAAATCATTAGGGCTGATATATTTGATAATTATTGTTTGGTGCTGGTTATTCAAACATTATGTACTGCAAATATGACCTAATAATCATCATACATAATATATTCAAGATCTCCATATCCTAAGTTGTCAAAATTACGCCAAAATGTACCACTAAGATACGGCTCACAGGCTGAATCGGTACCCATAATATAATATTCCGGTACCGAATCGGTTCGTCGCTCAGAACGGGCACCAAGCTGACCGTAGATTCTAGCCGGTCGTGCCCACGCTCCCTCCAGGGCCACGTCATCACTGCCAGTCTCGGCTTCATCATCACTCACGACATGGACACTACGGTTCAGGGACACGTCATCACTGCCAGTCTCGGCTTCATCATCACTCACGACATGGACACTACGGTTCAGGGACACGTCATCACTGCCAGTCTCGGCTTCATCATCACTCACGACGTGGACACTACGGTTCAGGGACACGTCATCACTGCCAGTCTCGGCTTCATCATCACTCACGACGTGGACACTACGGTTCAGGGACACGTCATCACTGCCAGTCTCGGCTTCATCATCACTCACGACATGGACACTACGGTTCAGGGACACGTCATCACTGCCAGTCTCGGCTTCATCATCACTCACGACGTGGACACTACGGTTCAGGGACACGTCATCACTGCCAGTCTCGGCTCCATCATCACTCACGACATGGACACTACGGTTCAGGGACACGTCATCACTGCCAGTCTCGGCTTCATCATCACTCACGACATGGACACTACGGTTCAGGGCCACGTCATCACTGCCAGTCTCGGCTTCATCATCACTCACGACGTGGACACTACGGTTCAGGGACACGTCATCACTGCCAGTCTCGGCTTCATCATCACTCACGACGTGGACACTACGGTTCAGGGACACGTCATCACTGCCAGTCTCGGCTTCATCATCACTCACGACATGGACACTACGGTTCAGGGACACGCAGAACACCTCGTCCCCGACAGAGGAGTCGCAAATTGACGTCTGAATTTATTCTGGTTACGCTGACGCTTAACCCACTTCCCTTTCAAGTCGGTGACCATCCAGTCGGCCGCCCTTTCATGTCCAGAATCGACGACTCACTCGGGAGATAGTCATCAGGGATTCTCTCTTTAACCAACTGCAAACTATAATTAGGCAGATGATCACAAGAACCGCCACATCCAAACGCCTTTGTCGGCGATAATGTTTTACATTGCGACTGCTGGATCGGGATCTCCGGTCAAAACATCCCGACAGCCGGTTCGTTGCGGCGCCCGCCGGTCCGGGGCCGCTCTGGTCAGCTGCCTCACCGGCCTACCGGAATACAATTAATCACAACAGGTGCAGACGCAGCCTAGCGCAGCTGACACGCACGGTACATATAGTCAATGGATCGCTGTTTTCGTCGTCACTGGTCTCTGGTTGTGCGCTGATGCGCCTCTTAAAGACCTCATTGGAACTTGGAGGTACTAAACATTTTAAAGAATATTGTATGACATATTGTTTGATCGAAGAGAACACACTATGAACCGTTCTTGTCCATCTTGTATTGCTTAATGCAATGAGAATGTACTCAATTATCGCTTCATATCTCATCCGGGTTTTTAGAATGCGGCTTGCCTTTGTCAGTCGTCAAATTCATTTGTACACCTTCGTGGCCTTGATGCTGTGTGAAACCGTGAGCAAATTTTCATGAAAGAACTGTGAACATTTGAAACATTAAACAAAACTGTCTGCTGCAGACATCTGCGGATGCAATGCCACCACAAAAATCGCGTAACAAAATAGTCGCGAGCTGCTTTTCTGGCTAATTTTACTTTGGATGTCACAGTGTGCATTGGGATAGCTCAAATCATTATTGGGGCGGCTGAAAACAAAGTTGTAGTGTATTGAGCCATCGCAAATGTATACAAAATGACATCCATGCCATAAAGTATATAAATGATCATCTATAATCACATATTATTTATTGTACTTACATAAAACGATTTTTTTTCATCTGAACTTAATGAGGACCTGTAATTCAATGCACATTTTTTTTTCAACAGGGGCGTGGCTGGATGTCAGGGTTGTTCAACATAGTGCTGTACTGTACCTTTTTGGCGTAAAATGTATAAAAGAACATTAGGAAAACTCACAAATTTTCAGAACCCTATCATAACGCGATAAGAAGCGGTGAGAAAAAGACGTTGAAGCGGGGCTTCAGACGCCCACTTAAATAATTGGATTCAGTACCATCTCGGTTGCTTCACAACATTATTTTACACCTGGATTGTAACAGTCAGAAATGCATACATTAGCTAAGCCACCATGCATTCAAAGCGCAGAGTACAATTCGAATACAGCTACTTAACCAAACATATTTTGTCCATCTTACACGTAACATAGTATATAGTATATAGTATATCTAGTATATAGTAAGCTAGCTGCTGTTCTTCATGTCAGCCAATGCATAACATGATTGAAATTTGTGATTGGTTCCACGCAGCCTCTTGCTCATTTCTGACATAATATGTTGCAATAAGTTGATTCAGGTTGAGTTATATATATTTAGAGCTTGCCGAAATTGGACAAAAACCTCCAAATTTGATGACACATTGGGAGTGTAAGATCATTTGGTCTGGGGGAGATCGCGGTCAAATGTAGCATTCAAATTTTCTTGGCGAAAGGTACTGAATGGTTCATTGAATTATGATGATAATGGTACGAAGTAAATAGTTCTGTTTTCTGTATCAGTATGCGTTGAAATTTCTTTGATGGTCCTTTTATAAGTCATTTAAATGTGCCGTTGAAAATGTATCTTCCCCTGGGGTCAATTGTAACACAGTCATGGAAAAATTGTAGCAACATTGTGGCGCTATTGCATCCCTGGCTATGATGGTGCTAACTGCAATAGGTAGGCAATACTCTGATCTTACATAGGCAGGTATGTACCAACGCCTGCTTGCATGGGAAATAAGTACACAATGTCAACCGGTGATGGCCGTGATTTGCATATCCGTACACCTACAAATACCAATAATTTGCTTGGCACTCAGCTACCTAGGTACGAAGTACTCACCACTTTAGTGCATGAGCAAAAAAAGCAACAACAAAACAAAATACAATGAACACTGCCCTGTCTGATCCTGAACATTCTGCTCGCCTGCAATGCTTCTTGCCCTAGCTAATGATGGCTGTTAGTGGTTGTCAGAATTGTCCCAAAAGCGCAATAAAGCTCGCTTGCAAAATTACGGGCGTGTTCGGATCCAACAAAGTAATACAAATGGACTGGCTTCCTTTATTATTCACCCATATTTCGTGTGAACGGAAACGTTTTGAACAAATCGCAGCCGCCTTAAGACGTCTTCACCAGCGCTCCGTCAGGATACGAAAGATGAAAAGTGGTACATAATTAGACTCAAGCTGTGCTAAAAATCCGTTTTTTTCCAGGTGGGTTCTGACCCCACAAAAAATCCCAGGTGGGGTTCGGTCCTCACAGACCCCACCGGTGACGATGCCCATGAGTAGATGAACGGTAGTCTCAGTGGGTAAGTGCTGGTTGCATTCAAACTGCCTGCCCACACGCTTAGATCGCTCTGCAGTGTTGAAGGCCGATGCTAATCCCCACCCACGTGAACAGCTATGCACTCCACTTCACGAAGCAGCTACACACTGCTTAAGAATTCATTGTCATAAACCTAAGACCAATTCACCTCGTTCATTAACAATTCATTGTAATATACCTAAGGTCGGCGTAATTCATTCATTAACAATTCATTGTTATGTACTTAAGAGCAATTCACCTCGTTCATTACCAAATAATGTTAGTACACCTAAGATCAACTCACTTCACTCCTTTGCAATTCATTGTTATATACCTAAGACAAATCCAACTTGAATTGCCAGTTGCGGGCGAGTAGCAGCAGACCTACCGCCTCGGCTGGGTGATTGGCCGACGCCAGTCAAAACAAAAAAGTTACTGGACCAAGAGGCAAACCATACCATCCGACTGACGAAGAACGTGGACTTTAATAGCCTGGCAACATTCTGCGGCCAACAAGCGCCCGGGCTTTATCGAATGGCCTGTGGCCAACAAGTCTCCTCACAATTCTTACTAAGCCCCGATGACTCAAGCAGTGTCACCTGCTTAACCCGTTTGGCAAATACTGAATATGGGATGACTGAGTTCAAGTGATTATTCATAATTCAGAAGACACTGCGCACAATTATGCGAGGGAATATATTATCGCTCTTTGCATAATTTAAAGCGACTGCAATTACGCATGGGGTATTTTTGGCAACATGGCAGGGTAGACGCGGCAAAACTCATCTCTTACCGTTTGAATCGCAACAGCTTTTAGCCCACGAGCCTGAGTTCGGATGAGCTTCAGATCGTCGGACGCCTGGCTGGGGACGCAATCCTCCCCGCTCGATCTCGCAAACTATGGCACCCAAAGCGAAAATGAAATACCGTCGGATAGCCCGTGGCGACTCCGGGAAAACGCAATCAGAATGTCTTAATTTCAACAAAATGACGTCATTACAGTCACTTACGACGTCACGATATCACGTCACGACTGCCGTCGCTATTTTGGCCTTCGGGGTTCGTCTTTCGAGCGGCTTGGAACAAGAAGTGCTTTGGAATCCGAGGGAAAAGGCGTATTACATTGCCGTTTGGAAACAGAATATACTTCAAAAGTTCCTCATCGCATTGGGTGCACTACTTCATTTGCGGACGTGGATAGTCGACATGTTTGGCAACACCTCCTACACTTGCATCCATGCCGGTAGATAAGCTGCGTCATGGCATCTTGTGCTGTAGTCGTCTAGTGGGTCAGCTCACTTACAGCTGATACCATGGTTGTCGATTTATATGCTCTTAAGTGGGCCGTGGCCCCCACTGTTGGCTTGATCCCCAATAATTTCAACTTTTAGTATGGGATCCTTAGGTTGGACCCCAATCAATTTGGGCAACCCATTGCTTTCATGTATTGCTCTACATAAATTTCCAGAAATCAACGCCCCTGACTGATATTAGCCTTGCAGTCGTCGCCTCGAACGGAACGGGTCGGCAGCGCGGACTCGGCTGCCTCTGGTTGTGTGTGTGTGTGGGGGGGGGAGGGTTATCCCAGGGGCACCTGAACAGTTCGGCGGTGGCACTCGGCTGCCTCTGGTTGTGTGTGTGTGTGTGTGCAGGGGCGTCGATTTGTATCCTTTTGCGGGGGCCATGGCCCCCCCCCCGCCCCGCCCCAAATGCTGATCTTGGCCCCCCCAATGCTGATTTGGGCCCCCCCAATAACCCATGCTATTTGTATGCTGATAAAAAGCTAAAGGAAAAAAAAGAAGAAAAACACTGTGTTAAGTACATAGAAAACTTAGTTGATGTTAACCAGCACATTTTGTACTGAAAAAGAACAGATTTGGATTAGATAGTGGACTGAGTATCCAACTTTTGCTACACGATTCAAAATTATGTGCAAAAAAAACAAAATAGCTAGATTTCCCTCCACTGTGCAAGGAAAACTTACGACATAAAATGTTAAGATTCGCTGATGATGCATTTTAAACCAGATTGTCTTTTTTTTTAATGTTAAGCCACAAAACAACAATTGGATTGTCATACTGATGTTTGTACACACCACCAATGGCAAAACCACACACATGTGAGCTTAAACAGGAAAAAATCCATTCTTAATTGCCAGTCATTGTCAAAATTGCATTGTCCAGTGAACAGCAGACAATCATCCTTGAGATTGTGGATATGCAAACTATAATTATCTTCAGCAGCCTACCTATCACACCATCAGCTTGATATTTACCTAGGTACCTACCTAAATGCCCAATGACAATGCATGCATTCAATATTGATATGGGGAAAACGAGAGCCATGTGTGGGCAAATCTGCCAGCTTATGATACCATGACAGAGAAAAGTCAGCAAGAAGCTGCATGGCCACTGCAATATAATTGGTATTCCTAGAAGAATAAAAAAGAAAGCTATGGCTCACATGACTTTTAAGCAAACCTTAGTCATCCACGACCAATGCTATACAATAGAAATAGCCTTGACAAGCCCAATGTCTCGTACGCCGCAAAAACACCATTATTAAACGCCACAAAAATACCGTTATTTTAAAAGGTACACCAAAGTCGCATTCAAACCTTGATGACGTCACAGGTTTTTATTCGTATATTGCAGAAATTGGTAGCATCAGGCAAGTTTCAATTTAACTGCATGGGGGAGTGACTTTTTCAGGCGTACCGGACCACAGAGGTCATTTGCGCCACCTTTGAAGCGAGTACGTTACATGTCTGACTATAAAAGCGGGTGTTTGCGATCAAGGTGCAGGCATGTGGACGTTTACGTAAAGGGAATTTTACGTTATAGTTTGTGTTATATTTTAGGCGCTGAAGGCGGGGCTAGGATGGGGACATCCCCCTAATGTCTAGATGGCAGGGGCGTCGATTTGTATCCTTTTGTGGGGGCCAGGGCCCCACCAGTGTTGATCTTGGCCCCCCAATGTTGATTTGGCCCCCCAATAACATATGCTATTTTTATGCTCATAAAAAAGTTGAAGAAAAAAAGAAGAAAAACACCATACATAGAAAATGTAGTTGATGTTAACCAGCACATTTTGTAATAAAACAAAACAGATTGGGGTTAGATAGTGGACTGACTCTCCACCTTTTGCTACAAAATTCAAAATGGTGTGCACAAAAACCAATTGTCATTGTCAAACTTGCATACAATCCAGTCCCGTGAACAACAATCAGTTATCATTGAGAGTGTGGATATACAAACTATAATTAACCTCAACAGCCCACTCATCACACTATCAGTTTGATATCTGCCTGGTACCTAGGCACCTAGGTACATGCTGCAGAAAGACTTAGAAGAGCTTGTGAAGTGGTCCAAAAATGGCAGATGAAATTAAATTTTGATAAGTGCAAAATTATGCATGTATGCAGGGGCGTCGATTTGTATCCTTTTGTGGGGCCCCACCAATGTTGATCTTGCCCCCCCCCAAATGTTGATTTGGGCCCCCCCCAATAACCTATGCTATTTTATGCTGATAAGAAAGCTAAAGGGAAAAAATGAAAAACACCATGCTAAGTAAAAACATTGATGTTAACGAGCACATTTTGTACTGAATAGAAACAGATTTGGATTAGATAGTGGACTGACTCTCCACCTTTTGCTGAAAAATGTAAAATTGTGTGCAAAAACAAATAAAATAGCTGGAATTCCCTCCACTGTGGAAGTACAGCTTACATCTTTCTGGGTTGGTTGGTTGGCTATTTGGGTTTATGGGCGCATTGACTGCGTTGGTCATACAGCGCCCATACAACTTTTCTTGTTCCCACCTTAAAGCACAATAATACCCGAAAGCTTCCAAAAAAAAATTACAACCATGTTCACAAAAATATAATTTTGTATTCAAAATCAGCTTAGGTTAGGTTAGGCTCGGTTAGGTTTCTTTTTTAAGGTTGAGAATTTTCAGAAAATAAATTAAGTGAAATTTTAATTTAGTTTAATTTTTGTTCTCAAAAGATAGGTTAGGATAGGCTAGGTTAGGTTTTGTTGCATGAAGAAAAAAAAAAATGTTTATGCGATGTTACCGAACTCAAAGCCTTTTTGGCATTATTTTGCTCACAACCTGAAAAGTAAGCACAAAAAATAAGTGGGTCCAATCATCTTAGTCACCTTCATAAACATGGTATTCTGCATATTTTGATTTGCTTTAAAGGAAAAAAAGAACACCTTAGACTGCAAGGTTACCAAATAATTTGCAATTTTTGGGGGAAACGTTTTTGGAATTTTAAAAAAAAGTTTTCCAACTTGAAAAGCCTAAACTAACCTAACTTAACCGAACCTAACCCATTTGCTTGCTATATGGAGGCAAATATGTGTAAAAACTTGTCTTGTTACCACCTTAAAGCACAATAATACCGATTTAGCTAGGTTAGGCTAGTTTAGTTGTTTACCTTGGAAAAATTGTTCAATCATTTTCAAAAATAAAATAAAATTGGAAGTTTTCATTCAAAAGCAGCTGACATTAGGTTCGGGTAAGTTGGGTTCGGTTGTTCAATTCAGAAAATTTTCAGAATATATATTGCTTAATTTTTGTTTCTATTTTTTTCTCCGAAGCAGGGGCGTCAATTTGTATCGATAGACACTAGCGCGCATTAAATGTCACACATCGTGATGGGCGTTCCTCAGAACATCCAAAATCGTAACATGCAAAGAAAAAATTCCAGTTACAGAAATTCCAGCGCCTGAAGTCTAAATTTGAGGTTACAGTGACAAATGTGACGGAGGTAAGACATCTGTGGTGCAATTGCGCGCAGTGTTTAATCCGGAGGCCAATCTCATGTGACGTCGTACTGATTCGTTTTTTGTACTTCGCACATTCTGATGTATCGCACCTTCTGATGTATCTGCGGATTGGTGTGATTTTAGATAGTGAATAAATAGCTTGCTGATATTTAATTCCCAAAGGAACAGTAGTTGAAGAAGTTGGCAGGTAAGCTTGAAAAAGTCCAGTCCATGCTTTTTTCTGATTTGTGCTCAGGGTTTCCATGTTAATATCACATAACTACCACGTTTGTCTTCAAGAAGAGCTGTTTTTAGTTTACTTTTATTAAAATTTTCATTCCACTGCTCTTAGTGCCCTTTCTGCCTAGGATTGGGGCACCTAGTGTTGCATTTCCGTCCAGGGGTTGGCACACCTTTTGGTAAATTTACAGCTTAAGGTAATTTGTGATTAATTTTTTCCCATGCAATGTTTAGGAATGTGATAAACACGATTTTGGTAAATTTGTGTTTTAAGGTGTTTTATGAATTCGTGGAATGTATCATTTCAATGCAATGTTTATGAATGTGACTCAGATGATGGGACCACTCATTTTCTATACAAATGACTACATTTCAGGTTGTAAGCAAAATAACATCAACAAAATGCTTTGAATTAGGTGACATAGGGTAAAGTATTTTTTTTTAAATAAAATAAATGCAACATAACCTAACCTAACCTAGCTTAACCTCCCCTTGGAGAAAAACAAAACCAAAACATCAAGTTGTAAAACTTTCAAGCAATGTATTTTTTTTACAATACAAAAATGTAGCCCAATTTAACCTAACCTAACATAAGCTGCTTTTAAAGAAAAAAGATATATTTCTTTCAAATTTTGGAACAATTTTTGCACAAAAAATTATCACAAATATTTTTTTTTCATTTTTTTTTTTTTTAAACACTTAAACTAATCTAACATCACCAAACATAGCCCATTTGTTTGCTTTATGGAGGCAAATGTGTAATAACTTGCCTTGTTACCACCTTAAAGCACAATAATTCTGGTTAGATTAGGTTGGGTCAGGTTTTTTCATTTGTAAAATTTCAAGAAAATAAATTGCTAGATATTTTTCCAATCTTGTTTTTATAGTTGTTTTCTCCAAGGTCAGCTTAGGTTACATTAGGTTATGTTGAATTTTTAATGTATTTCTTTTAATTGCTATGTTACCTAACTCAAAGCCCATTTTTAATGTTATTTTGCTGACAACCTGGAAAGTAAGCATTTGCACAGAAACTGAGTAGTGCCATCAGCTTAGTGACATTGATAAACATTGCGTTGGAAATGTAAATATAAAAATATTAATAAAACACATAAAAGCACACATTTAATGTCCTTTCCTCTGCAAATGCATGCCTTTCAATTGGGAGTAAAAAATAACACCAAAAAAGGGTGTGGAGTAAGGAAATATAGCATACAAATAATGTTCAAGATGTATGATAACCTTACCTAACATAGTTCAACTTCCCATACCAGAAATTAACTGTTTTTAATTTAAATTTTCGAGGCATTTTCTCAAATATTTTCAAGTTAAAAAACCTAACCTAAGCTAGCCTGAACCGTTTATTATTTTTTTGTAGAAAAATCATTAACAAAAATTATTTACCAACAAATGATTTGTTTTTATAACTTACAACAAAAGCCTAACCTAACCTGACAAACCTCACCCCTTTGTATGCTTCATGGAGGTAAAATGTGTGTAAAACTTGTCTTGTGGTTACCTTAAACTGTGATAATACCTGGCTTTTTGGGTAATATTTCAGCTCATGGTACTCTCTGACTTCTTCTAATTTATTTTTTAATGCAGTGTTTGTTAATGTGCTGAACATGATGTAACCGCTCATTTCCTCTGCAGATGCACACTTTTCATTTGTGAGGAAAAATAACGTGGAAAAGGGGCTTGGATTTGAGTAATATAGGATGAAAAATAATGTTCAGATAAAAAAAATGTAGCATAACCTAACCTAACCTAGCCTAGACTTCCATGCAAGAAATGATTATTTTTATGCCAAATTCTCCCCCCCCCAATTTCTTTTTTCTCAAACATTCTGAACTTAAAAAGTCTAACGTACCCTAATCTAGCTTGAACCGTTTTTGAAGATTTTTTTTTCATTTACTAACTTACAACAAATGCCTAGCCTAACGCAATTAGACAAAACCTAGCTCCTTTGAATGATTCGTGGAGGTAGAAATGGGTGTAAAACATGTCTTGTGGTTACCTTAGACTGCAATAATATCTCTTTTTGTGCTACCTGGTGTACGTGATGAACCTCCATCTGCATGCTGCATGAGAGCATTGCACTTATAGCTTCACAAAGAACAATAACATGTTGAAAGTACAATATTTTCAGGAATGGAATCCTGTGCTGATAACATTTTCTGAGTTCTAAATTTGCAGATCAGATCTACATCATTTGTGTTAATAAATATGAGAAATTCATAGAAATGCATACACCGGTTTGTAGACAAGAAGTTATTCTGATGATTTCTGATCTATTGGAAAATGACAAATTTTCATGATGGAAGCAGGCAAAGTTAAAGTACATACATCTCAATAAGTGGTCAGTTCACTAACAAGACAGCAAATTCACTCAAATAGCACTCAAAATGCCAGGCGGCCCACTCTTTTTGCAAGTTTAAAATCGATGACAGTGCTTTCTTGAATCATGTTTAAAGCACATGAAGGAAATGTATTGCTGACACTTGTTAGGAACTGATGTGTGTAACGTTAATTAACATTTCTAATGTCCTGATGTTTGTACACAAAATATAGCTCACTATTGTAAATAGCATGGGAAGTATGATGCCATATATCATGGCTAATTTATGGTCAAACTGTTATGCAGCAGATTCCCTGCATTGTTACTTAGTTATTTGGGCTTTAGGGCACAGACCATGTTGATCACCTAGCTCCCTGCATTGGTGTTAACTGATACATCAGTATGTTTGCAAATTCACTGATGAGTGAATCCATACCATTCTCACTGGGGTATAAAAGCTACATTATAACATTGTTTATACCGGGCGGCTGTGTCGGTGCATTGACGGCACGTTAAACTTTCGGTCAAAATTCTGCCGTTTAACTTGAATTAATGGATCGGGTGGTGGGGCCAGGGTTCACGCAACAAGCTCTGCTTAGCAATCGGACCCTAGTTCATAAAGCCAGCCCAACAAGAACTCGGATGAAACTTATTATATAAAAAAAAAATGCATATAACGGAAACCCATCTCGATTGTCCTGCTTACTCAGGACACCATAGAAGTCAATGAAGCCAATGAAAACCATAGAAGTCAATGAAAATGTTACTTCATCCCCTGTATTGTTAATGGAAACAAGTCTCTTGAACCATATGTTATGTCCTTCACAGTGTTGCTCCATCCACCTCCAACTCCAACCCTGACCAAACTTCAGGAGCTCATCCATCTCCAAAGCAGTGTGTTGAAGAAGGTATGTATTGTAGCATAACTACTCTGACCGGAATTCCATGGTATCCATGTTGCCTTACAATCCATCCTTGCTGATCCATGTAGCAGATGTTTGACTTTCCTCAAACTGTCTGGATAACTGGGGAGTTGAAATCACATGTGTGATGAAACAGATGAACTATTCCTGGATTCTTATGTTGCATCATTGCATGGCACAGTGACATACCGAATGGGGAGGGGGAATTGTGGGAAGTTCCCTCACCCCCCCCCCGTCCTGATAGGTTGTGGGGCCCCCAAGAGTCCGCCGAGCTTAGGAAAAAAATGCGCTATGCTCCCTAAGAATTTCACTCGGTCGACCACAGATCGCACCGGGGCTCAGAAAAATCACATTCGGGGCCCCCAAACGTAGCGCAGGGGCCCCGATAATGACGCTGGGGCCTCAAAAGTTTGCACCTGGGCCCCTGAAAATCACGTTGGGGCCGCAAACAAGTCGTGCCGGGATTCAAGAAAATCACGACGGGGGCCACAAACGGTCGGGCCGGGGCCTCCTGAAAATCACGCCGAGACTGGGGTATTAAGAATTATCACCCGGGCCCCTGAAAATCACGCCAGAGGCCTGATAGGTCCCACCGGGGCTCTAAAAGTCTCGTTGAGATCACCCAAGAAATGAAGCCGGGTGAATGAAAAACAGTCCGGACACGGAAAATCAATCTGGGATCTCAACAATAGCTCCAAAAGCCCACACAACTTGTTGGGCCCCCACAAACGTGTCATAGCCACCGCAAGGGATCCCAACAAGTGACGACGGGGCCCCAAAAATCGCACTTAGACAAAAACAAATTCACGCCGCTTCTCTTGAAAAATCTCACTGGGGCCAAAACGTCGTGCCGGAGCCCCACAAGTTGCAGCTGGCTTCCCAAGTACCAATATATACCCGGAATGTCACCTTGCGGACGGAAAAATTGCGTCAAGGATCCACAAAATAAGAAGTCGTCGGACGCCGGAAAAGAAACCTGTTTGGGCACCGGAAAAAACGCACCGAGAGCCAGAAAAATCGTACCGGGTTCCAAAAATAGCCTGCAGGGGGCTTATAAAAATAGACTTCACCACAAAAACTACAAGGAGACTCCATCGAATCGACCAGAGCACCGGAAAATTAAGAATGGGTCCCGAAAGAAAATTATCCGAAGGGCCTTTCTACTCTCGATCGTGCAATCTGCGGAAAAAACACGTTGAGCAGCCGCAGTGGCGTACTAAATGGAAATATTTCCCTCCCTAACGTTAGGCACCAAGGAAATACTTTCACCCATCGTCATTACCGTTCAGGTCTGCTGTGCTCTGATGCTTCATCAATGCCGGTGTGTTTTAGCCTGCATCTGATCGCTGAAGTATTTTTATTTAAGCCGGTGTGTGTTTGTTGGTGTGTGGAGTGAGGAGGAGGGTAACAGTGACGGTGACGGTGACGATAGATCCGAGCCTACTATATGGCACTGCAGTCGCATGCTATTACTCAGAGTTGTTATGTTGGTGAGTTCGAGTCTCACCTGTCGCTACTCTTCGCCCGCGACCAATCGGCGTGAGAGATTGGCGACGCTATATGACACAACGGTCGACGTGTCGTAGAACCAATGACCAACCAAGAGTTGTTATGTTGAAATGTACTGAGCACTGCTCTTTTAATTATGTGACTTCACCAGTTATTGGGCGATTTTCCCCGTCGGTGAGGATGCTGAATAAACATAAACATACACATCGTCGAATAAGAAATCAGAATTTCTGAGATCTGAAAATATAGTGGGCTAAATCCGATGAGTTTTTTTTTTGGGGGGGGGGGAGTCTAGTGTTTTGGCACTTCGGCCCCCCCAATGTTTTTAAAAAATCGACACCCCTGTGTGTGTGTGTGTGTGTGTGTGTGTGTGTGTGTGTGTGTGTGTGTGTATGTATGTATGTATGTATTACAGGCGTTCTAGAGGCTAACATACGGACTATATCGAAGCTTTAAACTGGCTGAATCAGGGAAATTTTACACGACGGGTTCAGTTCTGATGTGATTGAGGGCCAGAAATTTGATTTTAAAATATATGATTTGCTTCCAAATGCTTGGAAAACTTTGACACAAATATAAAAACTTCCTTTTTCGAACATTGCCAAGCAAAGTGGAAAGCCAGTGGGTTGGAATTTATGGCACCTATTACCTTTTCCTGAGTGCCATCGGTTTCGAAGATTGTCATCATCAACAGCTTATCACATATGTTCAAGTATTTGACTTTGACGAGATCGGTGACCTTCACCTTTGCATGTGCCACCTGTGCTAAGTGCTAAGTTGTTAAACTAAGTTTTCAGTTCTCATACCATCAGCATTGAAGCACGACATCGCATTTGTTTCGACCAAGGTCCGAAAGGTCCGGTCACAAGGTCCGAAAACCGCGGTGATAGCGGCCGAGTGACTCCTCCCCGACATTGACCTGTTTGACCTGACCTGAAATGTCAACCAAACGAAATGGAGAAAATAAATGTGTCGAGTAATTCTAAGCGTTCACAAATGTAGCTCCATCATGCCGTTTACCGCATCTCTATCTTGCTTAGAACAAAAATCAGTTGTGGGTTAAATTATCCCCCCCCCCACGATGCAAGGGGCAAACAACTATCCGGCACTGTGATGGCTAATAAGTGTAAATAGCATCATTCAGGGCAGTGTGGCTTGACTAGCATGCCTGCTCTTTTTTATATTTTCAGTTTGGTGCATGAATAGTGTGATTTGTGGAAGTATATTATAGTATACATTGTTGATGGAGGGCTGTCATCAATCACAATTGTTCACTATTTTACTTACATATGCATCATTTCAAATGGCTCTGGTGTGAGTTTCACGTTTTCTAAGCAGGAAGCGATTAATGAAGCATGGGATTAGATCAGTGACTTAATAGTTACCATAACACATAACATCACCAGCATTACCTACTTGGAGGTGGATAGATGGAATAGATGGGCCGATGGCTGCCAGTTTGTGTCAGTGCATGGACTTAATTCCGACGGATATTTCAGCGTGTATATTAGTTAGTCGCTTTGGCCCAGGGGACGTTAAGCTTATATAGCGGCCATCACTGCTGGGGATTCCGAGTGGGTCGAGCCTAGAACTCACCCCCACCCGTACCCCACCCCATTCCTTCGTTGGGTGCCCTACTAATATTAAGTTGTCATTTCTCCTATTCAATCTGAAAATATGCCTTGAAAATAATGACTTGGAGCCCCAGACCTCGCGGGAGATCTACAGCTCTGGCGGTCATGGACATGTCAGATGATGGAAACAGTCCAAGGTGTTGCTCCGCAAAGTGTCGAGAGGCGCGTAACATGGAGTGCGAGAAATTAAGCTAAGATGTAAATGTAGTCTGGCCGCGTAGCCTTCACACGATTCTTCCTTAGCTCACAGCAAGCTTAGCAGAATTATCCTACAAGGGCCTCTCGCTTCCAGTGGCCACTCCTGAAAGACCCGCATTGAGAAAGTATTTAAAAGTCGTGCCTTCCACATACCTGGGGCTTCGAATCACTCTCCATTTCATTGGAAGCAATTCACACCAATATTGATACTGCCCTTGTGTGTCCCTCGTCTTCCGCTTTTTCCTCAATTTCCACTTTGCGTCACCTTCCATAGCAATTCGCTCCCTGGTGTAACATAGAGCGGTTACTCCACCACTAACACGTTACACCTGCGTACACGTCCTTGCCATGGCGTGGAGCGGTTGCTCAACCACTAAAACGTTGCACCTGCGCACTACGCGTGCGAAGCCTTAAGCCCTCAAATGGTATCCTCTATTTGACATATTTCAGCCGTTTTGCATCAGGAATTTAAACTCATTCATTTCAACACTCGAAGCAAACTGCATGTGTCTGAGGAATAAGAATATCGTATTTTGCACTTTAAAATGTTCATCCATTTCCATATTTAGGTATTCTAAGAACGCGTTTTAGTAGTAACGTGGTGGAATACACACCTAATGTCGGTACAAGATTTACTTCGTGCGCACCATTTCCGCGAAGATTGACGGGGTCAGGCTTGTGACCCCACACAGCGTAATCGAGCCGGCCACTTTTCGGCGGCTTATCGTGGCGTCCGGCGGCGGCCGCCGCCGGCGCTTCTCTCGCGCCGTCTGACCGGCCGCCGCCGGCGCTTCTCTCGCGCCGTCTGACCGGCCGCCGTCGGCGGTGTCGCCGTGCCGGCAGAACATGACGGCCACGTCGATGGAGCGGTGCCGGCGGCGCAGCCGGCCGCCCGCGCTGCCGCAGCTGTCGCAGCTGCCGCAGCTGCCGCAGCTGCCGCCGCCGGCCGAGTACAGCGTGGCCTCGCTGCGGCTGCCCGACTACGGCGCGCCGGCGCCGCTGGGGACCGACTACGGCGCGCCGGCGCCGCTGGGGACCGACTACGGCCGCGTGCGTCAGCGACACACGCGCCAGGAGCGACGCGAGGGAAACGCGCTCAACACGCTCAAGGCGCTCGAGTTCGTGGGAGGCGGCGGCGGCGGCGGCGGAGCCACCTTCGTCTTTCAGGTGGGCGGCCGCGACGCAGCCGACACGGCTGGCGCCGAAGGGCTCTCGCAGTCACAAAAGATGAGAAGTTGCTCAGAAGACACGTTGGCAGCTCTGATGTGTTACTTGATGCACATAGTAAACGGTGCAAGGAGAGTGCAATAGCGGATCTAGGAGGCTAGTTGTTGGTAAGACTAAGTGTTAATTGGTAAGACAAAATATTAGTCCCATCGGGGCAGCAGTTTCAAAACAGTATATTTCTCCAACGCCCCCTCGATTACGAAAGCATTCAGGATCCAGGTGTATCTGTTATCATTATAAGGAGAAAAGTGCAATCATGTTTCTATAGGCATAACATCTGAGTAGGGGCTGAAGTAAGCAGCACCTTTCTGCAGCTTCTTGCCTGGCAGTGGGGGAGGGGCGCAGTATTCGCCTATTTTATCAGAGTGGCGGCAGGAGATTTACATGATGCACGCTAATGAATGATCGACTGTATCACTTGTATTGTATTGGCTGAAAGGTGACATCTGAGTGTGCGATGGCTGCCTGGCGCCTGTCAACACCTGTGTAACACCTGTTTCATGATGCGTGCTGACATCAAACAGTGGCCGTGAGACATCTGTTTGACGGCATGCGCTGCATGTCTGGTGGCCGCGTGACACTGGTGTGACGCCTGTGGCAGGTGAAGGACCGTGTGCAGGTGCCGCTGGTTGTGGCAGCCGGCGGCGGCGGACTGGCCGATCGGCACAATGACCTCGTGGATCCAAACGGCAGGGGCGAAAATCGAACCATCGGCTCCGGTAATGGTCGCGCTGCCAGTCCACTCGGCGCAGGTCAGTACCCGTGGCGCCGCCAGTCCACACGGTGCAGGTCAGTACCAGTGGCGCCGCCAGTCCACACGGCGCAGGTCAGTACCCGTGGCGCCGCCAGTCCACACGGTGCAGGTCAGTACCAGTGGCGCCGCCAGTCCACACGGCGCATGTCAGTACCCGTGGCGCCGCCAGTCCACACGGCGCAGGTCAGTACCCGTGGCGCCGCCAGTCCACTCGGCGCAGGTCAGTACCCGTGGCGCCGCCAGTCCACTCGGCGCAGGTCAGTACCCGTGGCGCCGCCAGTCCACACGGCGCAGGTCAGTACCCGTGGCGCCGCCAGTCCACTCGGCGCAGGTCAGTACCAGTGGCGCCGCCAGTCCACACGGCGCAGGTCAGTACCCGTGGCGCCGCCAGTCCACACGGCGCAGGTCAGTACCCGTGGCGCCGCCAGTCCACACGGTGCAGGTCAGTACCAGTGGCGCCGCCAGTCCACACGGCGCAGGTCAGTACCCGTGGCGCCGCCAGTCCACACGGTGCAGGTCAGTACCAGTGGCGCCGCCAGTCCACATGGCGCATGTCAGTACCCGTGGCGCCGCCAGTCCACACGGCGCAGGTCAGTACCCGTGGCGCCGCCAGTCCACACGGTGCAGGTCAGTACCAGTGGCGCCGCCAGTCCACACGGCGCAGGTCAGTACCAGTGTCTGGTGTAGCCAGTGTCTGGTGTAGCCAGTGTCTGGTGCAGCTAGTGTCTGATGTAGCCAGTGCATGATGTAGCCGTTGCATGACGTAGCCTGTGTCTGGTGTAGCCAGTGAGTATTGTAGCTGGCACAACACGGTAGCCCTGTAGTCTCTCTCCAATGTTTTTCAACTGTTCTGTCCCATTGTGTACCACATGGTTGCGGCAAGAAAAGACGCTGTCTCGTAATCTGCAGGAAGCACCATCATGTTCGAACGTTCTGCATTCGGACATCAACTTACTCGATGTTTCGCATGTTTTTGATGCACGTGCACACGTTCCACCTTTTGCGAAATGGACACCTTCGCGGCGGTGATTTTCTGTCGCCGTCAGTGCTGATAGTAGGATGTGGCGACAGATGCGTTCGTTATGTGCCAGGCGGCTCTGTGTAATTAAATTCTCGTATTGGGATATGGAGCACTCAGAAACGCCGACATGAATAGGATGCCGATGATGGCTCTGTCGACTGGTGCTGACGTTGGATGCTGGCCCAAACGACTGGTGCTGACGCTAGTTACCGGCTCTGGCGACTGGTGCTGACTCCGCTGACTGGTGGACAACTGCTGCTGACTCGACTGACTGGTGGACGACTGGTGCTGACTCGGCTGACTGGTGGACGACTGGTGCTGACTCGGCTGACTGTTGGACGACTGGTGCTGACTCGGCTGACTGGTGGACGACTGGTGCTGACTCCGCTGCTGGTGGACGACTGGTGCTGACTCCGCTGACTGGTGGACGACTGGTGCTGACTCGGCTGACTGGTGGACGACTGGTGCTGACTCGCTGTGGACGACTGGGCTGTCTCCGCTGACTGGTGGACGACTGGTGCTGACTCCGCTGACTGGTGGACGACTGGTGCTGACTCGGCTGACTGGTGGACGACTGGTGCTGACTCGGTGTCGGCACGTCGATGTCGTTGAATTTGGTGCTGCTGCTGGTGTCGGTACTGCTCATTGTTCATCACGGTCTTTCCGAGTATCGGCCCAGCGCTGTTGGGTCGATACCCGGTCCAGACCCACACACAGTGAGTCCGGGCCCGGCCCAGACCCACAGACAGTGGGTCCGGGCCCGGCCCAGACCCACAGACAGTGAGTCCGGGATCAGATCAAACAGTGAGCGGCGGCCCAGACCCACAGACAGTGAGCCGGCCCAGACCCAACAGTGAGCCCGGGCCCAGACCCACAGACAGTGAGTCCGGGCCCGGCCCAGACCCACAGACAGTGAGTCCGGGATCGGCCCAGACCCACAGACAATGAGCCCGGGATCGGCCCAGACCCACAGACAGTGAGTCCGGGCACGGCCCAGACCCACAGACAGTGAGTCCGGGCCCGGCCCAGACCCACAGACAGTGAGCCCGGGATCGGCCCAGACCCACAGACAGTGAGCCCGGGATCGGCCCAGACCCACAGACAGTGAGCCCGGGATCGGCCCAGACCCACAGACAGTGAGTCCGGGCCCGGCACAGGCCCACAGACAGTGAGTCGCACAGACCCACAGTGAGCCCGGACCCGGCCCAGACCCACAGACAATGACACCGGGGTCGGTCCAGACCCACAGACAATGACACCGGGGTCGGTCCAGACCCGTACAGTTAGACATGGTACGGATGTGTGCAACATTATGGCCTCTTTGTAAGTTTATATTGCGGTAGAATCTATTCATATCTGTGGTACCTTTACTTACACTGTTTACACTGGTACGAACAGTTCAACAGCCGCATTTCTTCCTCAAGCCATACACGCAAGTGATCACGGCTAGGGATGGTTCATTTGTGCGCTCGTGTAGCCAACCAATGTTTCCTACGATGTCCGGCTTCCAATTTGTTTCTACAACACACTTCATGCTTTCCGATCCGGTATGAAAACGTATTGTCAGCTCATATCTAGTGTCATATTCGGTTGCATACATATTGGATGTTTATCGTCGGGGTCATAAATCACAGTCCAGGACATGCAAATATTATCCTATATAATATATGTATAATTGATGGCTGTTATCACTTCGACTTCAATTGGAAGTGCTTATGAACGATTTTGTAAATAAGCTAGCCTGAACTAAGCGCATGACAGTCTACGTCTAAGATTTAAACATGGCGATCATAATTTGAAATGTGGACAGCAGTTTTATGTTTCTTTGTAGTGGACCTGCCTGACTGTTGACGCCGACGTCATGGCTGACCCCGTCCCTTTCTGCTGACCCCATCCCTTTCTGCTGACCCGGTCCTTCTCTGCTTACCCCGTCCCTTTCTGCTTACCCCGTCCATTTATGCTGACCCCGTCCCTTTCTGCTGACCCCTTCCCTTTCTGCTTACCCCGTCCCTTTCTGCTTACCCCGTCCATTTATGCTTACCCCGCCCCTTTCTGCTGATCCCGTCCCTTTCTGCTGATTCCCAACCGTCAGAGGTAACCCTGACCCCTTCTCCGCTGACCTCGTCCCTCTCTGCTGCCCCGTCCCCTTGTGCTGACCCCGGTTTCTCTCTACCAGGGGTGTTGATTTTTGAAAAACATTGGGGGGGCCGAAGTGACAACGCACTAGACCCCCCCCCCCGAAAAAAAACTCATCGGATTTAGCCCACTATATTTTCAGATCTCAGAAATTCTGATTTCTTATTCGACGATGTGTATGCTTATGTTTATTCAGCATCCTCACCGACGGGGAAAATCGTCCAATAACTGGTGAAGTCACATAATTAAAAGAGCAGTGCTCAGTACATTTCAACACAACAACTGTTGGTTGGTTATTGGTTCTACGACACGTCGACCATTGTGTTATATAGCGTCGCCAATCTCTCACGCCGATTGGTCGCGGGCGAAGAGTAGCGACAGGTGAGACTCGAACTCACCAACATAACAACTCTGAGTAATAGCATGCGACTGCAGTGCCATATAGTGGGCTCGGATCTATCGTCACCGTCACCGTCACTGTTACCCTCCTCCTCACTCCACACACCAACAAACACACACCGGCTTAAATAAAAATACTTCAGCGATCAGATGCAGGCTAAAACACACCGGCATTGATGAAGCATCAGAGCACAGCAGACCTGAACGGTAATGACGATGGGTGAAAGTATTTCCTTGGTGCCTAACGTTAGGGAGGGGAATTTTTCCATTTAGTACGCCACTGCGGCTGCTCAACGTGTTTTTTCCGCAGATTGCACGATCGAGAGTAGAAAAGCCCTTCGGATAATTTTCTGTCGGGACCCATTCTTAATTTTCCGGTGCTCTGGTCGATTCGATGGAGTCTCCTTGTGGTTTTTGTGGTGAAGTCTATTTTTATAAGCCCCCTGCAGGCTATTTTTGGAACCCGGTACGATTTTTCTGACTCTCGGTGCGTTTTTTCCGGTGCCCAAACGGGTTTCTTTTCCGGCGTCCGACGACTTCTTATTTTGTGGATCCTTGACGCAATTTTTCCGTCCGCAAGGTGACATTCCGGGTATATATTGGTACTTGGGAAGCCAGCTGCAACTTGTGGGGCTCCGGCACGACGTTTTGGCCCCAGTGAAATTTTCAAGAGAAGCGGCGTGAATTTGTTTTTGTCTAAGTGCGATTTTTGGGGCCCCGTCGTCACTTGTTGGGATCCCTTGCGGTGGCTACGACACGTTTGTGGGGGCCCAACAAGTTGTATGGGCTTTTGGAGCTATTGTTGAGATCCCAGATTGATCTTCCGTGTCCGGACTGTTTTTCATTCACCCGGCTTCATTTGTTGGGTGATCTCAACGAGACTTTTAGAGCCCCGGTGGGACCTATCAGGCCTCTGGCGTGATTTTCAGGGGCCCGGGTGATAATTCTTAATACCCCAGTCTCAGCGTGATTTTCAGGAGGCCCCGGCCCGACCGTTTGTGGCCCCCGTCGTGATTTTCTTGAATTCCGGCACGACTTGTTTGCGGCCCCAACGTGATTTTCAGGGGCCCAGGTGCAAACTTTTGAGGCCCCAGCGTCATTATCGGGGCCCCTGCGCTGCGTTTGGGGGCCCCAATGTGATTTTTTCTGAGCCCCGGTGCGATTTTTGATGGACCGAGTGAAATTCTTAGGGAGCATAGCGCATTTTTTTCCTAAGCTCGGCGGACTCTTGGGGGCCCCACAACCTATCAGGACGGGGGGGGGGTGAGGCAACTTCCCACAATTCCCCCTCCCCATTCGGTATGTCACTGTGCCATGCAATGATGCAACATAAGAATCCAGGAATAGTTCATCTGTTTCATCACACATGTGATTTCAACTCCCCAGTTATTCAGACAGTTTGAGGAAAGTCAAACATCTGCTACATGGATCAGCAAGGATGGATTGTAAGGCAACATGGATACCATGGAATTCCGGTCACAGTAGTTATGCTGCAATACATACCTTCTTCAACACACTGCTTTGGAGATGGATGAGCTCCTGAAGTTTGGTCAGGGTTGGAGTTGGAGGTGGATGGAGCAACACTGTGAAGGACATAACATATGGTTCAAGAGACTTGTTTCCATTAACAATACAGGGGATGAAGTAACATTTTGATTGACTTCTATGGTTTTCATTGACTTCATTGACTTCTATGGTGTCCTGAGTAAGCAGGACAATCGAGATGGGTTTCTGTTATATGCATTTTTTTCTTCATTTTCTTTCTACAAGTTTCATCCGAATTCTTGTTAGGGTGGCTTTATGAACCAGGGTCCGATTGCTAAGCAGAGCTTGTTGCGTGAACCCTGGCCCCACCACCCGATCCATTAAGTCAAGTTAAACGGCAGAATTTTGACCGAAAGTTTAACGTGCCGTCAATGCACCGATACAGCCGCCCGGTATAAGCAATGTTATAATGTAGCTTTTATACCCCAGTGAGAATGGTATGGATTCACTCATAAGTTAATTTGCAAACATACTGATGTATCAGTTAACAACAATGCAGGGAGCTATGTGATCAACATGGTCTGTGCCCTAAAGCCCAAATAACTAAGTAACAATGCAGGGAATCTGCTGCATAACAGTTTGACCATAAATTAGCCATGATCTATGGCATCATACTTCCCATGCTATTTACAATAGTGAGCTATATTTTGTGTACAAACATCAGGACATTATAAATGTTAATTAACGTTACACACATCAGTTCCTAACAAGTGTCAGCAATATATTTCCTTCATGTGCTTTAAACATGATTCAAGAAAGCACTGTCATCGATTTTAAACTTGCAAAAAGAGTGGGCCGCCTGGCATTTTGAGTGCTATTTGAGTGAATTTGCTGTCATGTTAGTGAACTGACCACTTATTGAGATATATGTACTTTAACTTTGCCTGCTTCCATCATGAAAATTTGTCATTTTCCAATACATCAGAAATCATCAGAATAACTTCTTGTCCACAAACCGGTGTATGCATTTCTATGAATTTCTCATATTTATTAACACAAATGATGTAGATCTGATCTGCAAATTTATAACTCAGAAAATGTTATCAGCACAGGATTCCATTCCTGAAAATATTGTACTTTCAACATGTTATTGTTCTTTGTGAAGCAATAAGTGCAATGCTCTCATGCAGCATGCAGATGGAGGTTCATCACGTACACCAGGTAGCACAAAAAGAGATATTATTGCAGTCTAAGGTAACCACAAGACATGTTTTACACCCATTTTTACCTCCACGAATCATTCAAAGGAGCTAGGTTTTGTCTAATTGCGTTAGGCTAGGCTTTTGTTGTAAGTTAGTAAATGGAAAAAAATCTTCAAAAACGGTTCAAGCTAGATTAGGTTACGTTAGACTTTTTAAGTTCAAAATGTTTGAGAAAAAAGACATTGGGAGGGGGGGAATTTGGTATAAAAATAATCATTTCTTGCATGGAAGTTTACGCTAGGTTAGGTTAGGTTATGTTACATTTTTTTTATCTGAGCATTATTTTTCATCCTATATTACTCAAATCCAAGCCCCCTTTTCCGCGTTATTTTTCCTCACAAATGAAAAGTGTGCATCTGCAGAGGAATTGAGCGGTTACATCATGTTCAGCACATTAACAAACACTGCATTAAAAAAGAAATTAGAAGAAGTTAGAGAGTACCATGAGCTGAAATATTACCCAAAAAGCCAGGTATTATCACAGTTTAAGGTAACCACAAGACAAGTTTTACACACATTTTACCTCCATGAAGCATACAAAGGGGTGAGGTTTGTCAGGTTAGGTTAGGCTTTTGTTGTAAGTTATAAAAAAAATCATGTGTTGGTAAATAATTTTTGTTAAGGATTGTTCTACAAAAAAAATAATAAACGGTTCAGGCTAGCTTAGGTTAGGTTTTTTAAGTTGAAAATATTTGAGAAAATGCCTCGAAAATTTAAATTAAAAACAATTAATTTCTTGTATGGGAAGTTGAACTATGTTAGGTAAGGTTATCATACATCTTGAACATTATTTGTATGCTATATTTCCTTACTCCACACCCTTTTTTGGTGTTATTTTTTACTCCCAATTGAAAGGCATGCATTTGCAGAGGAAAGGACATTAAATGTGTGCTTTTATGTGTTTTATTAATATTTTTCTATTTACATTTCCAACGCAATGTTTATCAATGTCACTAAGCTGATGGCACTACTCAGTTTCTGTGCAGATGCTTACTTTCCAGGTTGTGAGCAAAATAACATTAAAAATGTGTTTTGAGTTAGGTAACATAGCAATTAAAAGAAATACATTAAAAATTCAACATAACCTAATGTAACCTAAGCTGACCTTGGAGAAAACAACTATAAAAACAAGATTGGAAAAATATCTAGCAACTTATTTTCTTGAAATTTTACAAATGAAAAACCTAACCCAACCTAATCTAACCATAATTATTGTGCTTTAAGGTGGTAACAAGGCAAGTTATTACACATTTTCCTCCATAAAGCAAACAAATGGGCTATGTTTGGTGTTGTTAGATTAGTTTAAGTGTTTTAAGTTCGACATTTTTTGCAAAAATTGTTCCAAAATTTGAAAGAAATATATATTTTTTCTTTAAAAGCAGCTTATGTTAGGTTAGGTTAAGTTGGGTTACATTTTTTTATTGTAAAAAAATACATTGCTTGAAATTTTTACAACTTGATGTTTTGGTTTTGTTTTTCTCCAAGGGGAGGTTAAGCTAGGTTAGGTTAGGTTATGTTGCATTTATTTTATTTAAAAAAATACTTTACCCTATGTCACCTAATTCAAAGCTTTTTTGTTGGTGTTATTTTGCTTACAACCTGAAATGTAGGCATTTGTATAGAAAATGAGTGGTCCCATCATCTGAGTCACATTCATAAACATTGCATTGAAATGATACATTCCACGAATTCATAAAACACCTTAAAACACAAATTTACCAAAATGAGCAGTAAGATCGTGTTCATCACCTTCCTAAACATTGCATGGGAAAAAATTAATCATAAATTACCTTAAGCTGTAAATTTACCAAAAGGTGTGCCGACCCCTGGACGGAAATGCAACACTAGGTGCCCCAATCCTGGGCAGAAAGGGCACTAAGAGCAGTGGAATGAAAATATTAATAAAAGTAAACTAAAAACAGCTCTTCTTGAAGACAAACGTGGTAGTTATGAGATATTAACATGGAAACCCTGAGCACAAATCAGAAAAAAGCATGGACTGGACTTTTTCAAGCTTACCTGCCAACTTCTTCAACTACTGTTCCTTTGGGAATTAAATATCAGCAAGCTATTTATTCACTATCTAAAATCACACCAATCCGCAGATACATCAGAAGGTGCGATACATCAGGATGTGCGAAGTACAAAAAACGAATCAGTACGACGTCACATGAGATTGGCCTCCGGATTAAACACTGCGCGCAATTGCACCACAGATGTCTTACCTCCGTCACATTTGTCACTGTAACCTCAAATTTAGACTTCAGGGGCTGGAATTTCTGTAGCTGGAATTTTTTCTTTGCATGTTACGATTTTGGATGTTCTGAGGAACGCCCATCACGATGTGTGACATTTAATGCGCGCTAGTGTCTATCGATACAAATCGACGCCCCTGATTTGGAGAAAAAAAATAGAAACAAAAATTAAGCAATATATATTCTGAAAATTTTCTAAGTTGAACAACCGAACCCAACGTACCCGAACCTAATGACAGTTGCTTTTGAAGGAAAATTTCCAATTTTATTTTATTTTTGAAATTAATTGAACAATTTTTCCAAGGTAAACAACTAAACTAGCCTAACCTAGCTAAATCGGTATTATTGTGCTTTAAGGTGGTAACAAGACAAGTTTTTACACACATTTGCCTCCATATAGCAAGCAAATGGGTTAGGTTCGGTTAGGTTAGGTTAGTTTAGGCTTTTCAAGTTGGAAAACTTTAAAAAAAAATTCCAAAAACGTTTCCCCCAAAAATTGCAAATTATTTGGTAGCCTTGCAGTCTAAGGTGTTCTTTTTTCCTTTAAAACAAAGAAAAATATGCAGAATACCATGTTTATGAAGGTGACTAAGATGATTGGACCCACTTATTTTGTGTGCTTACTTTTCAGGTTGTGAGCAAAATAATGCCAAAAAGGCTTTGAGTTCGGTAACATCGCATAAACATAATTTTGTTTTCATGCAACAAAACCTAACCTAGCCTATCCTAACCTATCTTTTGGGAACAAAAATTAAACTAAATTAAAATTTCACTGAATTTATTTTCTGAAAATTATCAACCTTGAAAAAGAAACCTAACCGAGCCTAACCTAACCTAAGCTGATTTTGAATACAAAATTATATTTTTTTGTGAACATGGTTGTAATTTTTTTTCGGAAGCTTTTTGGTATTATTGTGCTTTAAGGTGGGAACAAGAAAAGTTGTATGGGCGCTGTATGGCCAACGCAGTCAATGCGCCAGTAAACCCAAATAACCAACCAACCAACCCAGAAAGATGTAAGCTGTACTTCCACAGCGGAGGGAATTCCAGCTATTTGGTTTGTTTTTGCACACAATTTTAAATTTTTCAGCAAAAGGTGGAGAGTCAGTCCACTATCTAATCCAAATCTGTTTCTATTCAGTACAAAATGTGCTGGTTAACATCAATGTTTCTACTTAGCATGGTGTTTTTCATTTTTCCCTTTAGCTGTCTTATCAGCATAAAATAGCATAGGTTATTGGGGGGGGGCCCAAATCAACATTGGGGGGGGGGGAACAAGATCAACATTGGCGGGGCCCCACAAAAGGATACAAATCGACGCCCCTGCATACATGCATGATTTTGCACTTATCAAAATGTAATTTCATCTGCCATTTTTGGACCACTTCACAAGCTCTTCTAAGTCTTTCTGCAGCATGTACCTAGGTGCCAAGGTACCAGGCAAATATCACACTGATAGTGTGATGAGTGGGCTGTTGAGGTTAATTATAGTTTGTATATCCACACTCTCAATGATAACTGATTGTTGTTCACGGGACTGGATTGTATGCAAGTTTGACGATGACAATTGGTTTTTGTGCACACCATTTTGAATTTTGTAGCAAAAGGTGGAGAGTCAGTCCACTATCTAACCCAAATCTGTTTTTTTTATTACAAAATGTGCTGGTTAACATCAACTACATTTTCTATGTACCTAGCATGGGGTTTTTCTTCTTTTTTCTTCAACTTTTTTATGAGCGTAAAAATAGCATATGTTATTGGGGGGGGGCCAAATCAACATTGGGGGGGGGGGGCCAAGGTCAACACTGGTGGGGCCCTGGCCCCCACAAAAGGATACTAATCGACGCCCCTGCCATCTAGACATTAGGGGGATGTCCCCATCCTAGCCACGCCTTCAGCGCCTAAAATATCACACAAACTATAACGTAAAATTCCCTTCACGTAAACGTCCACATGCCTGCACCTTGATCGCAAACACCCGCTTTTGTAGTCAGACATGTAACGTACTCGCTTCAAAGGTGGCGCAAATGACCTCTGTGGTCCGGTACGCCTCAAAAAGTCACTCCCCCATGCAGTTAAATTGAAACTTGCCTGATGCTACCAATTTCTGCAATATACGAATAAAAACCTGTGACGTCATCAAGGTTGAATGCGACTTTGGTGTACCTTTTAAAATAATGGTATTTTTGCGGCGTTTAATAATGGTGTTTTTGCGGCGTACGAGACATTGGGCTTGTCAAGGCCCAATAGCATTGGTCTCTTGTATAGCATTGGTCGTGGATGACTAAGGTTTGCTTAAAAGTCATGTGAGCCATAGCTTTCTTTTTTATTCTTTTAGGAATACCAATTATATTGCAGTGGCCATGCAACTTCTTGCTGACTTTTCTCTGTCATGGTATCATAAGCTGGCAGATTTGCCCACACATGGCTCTCGTTTTCCCCATATCAATATTGAATGCATGCATTGTCATTGGGCATTTAGGTAGGTACCTAGGTAAATATCAAGCTGATGGTGTGATAGGTGGGCTGCTGAAGATAATTATAGTTTGCATATCCACAATCTCAAGGATGATTGTCATTCCTGTTCACTGGACAATGCAAGTTTGACAATGACTGGAAATTAAGAATGGATTTTTTCCTGTTTAAGCTCATATGTGTGTGGTTTTGCCATTGGTGGTGTGTACAAACATCAGTATGACAATCCAATTGTTGTTTTGTGGCTTAACATTAAAAAAAGACAATCTGGTTTAAAATGCATCATCAGCGAATCTTAACATTTTATGTCGTAAGTTTTCCTTGCACATTGGAGGGAAATCTAGCTATTTTGTTTTTTTTGCACATAATTTTGAATTGTGTAGCAAAAGTTGGATACTCAGTCCACTATCTAATCCAAATCTGTTCTTTTTCAGTACAAACTGTGCTGGTTAACATCAACTAAGTTTTCTATGTACCTAACGCAGTGTTTTTCTTCTTTTTTTTCCTTTAGCTTTTTATCAGCATAAAAATAGCATGGGTTATTGGGGGGGCCCAAATCAACATTGGGGGGCCAAGATCAGCATTGGGGGGGCCATGGCCCCCGCAAAAGGATACAAATCGACGCCCCTGCTCTCTACTGACCCCATTCCTCTCTTCTGGCCCCGGTCTGTCTGCTGACCCAGTTCCTCTCTGCTAACCCCGGTCCCCCTCTGCTGATTACGGTAGCCCTCTGCTCGTTCTGACCCCCTCTGCTGACCCCAGTCCCCGTGTTGACCCGACCCCTCTATCACCGTCACTGAGCCGCTCCGCTGTGGCCGACAGGACCGGGCGGCGGCTGGAACGACACGCGGCCGGCGGCCGCCGGAGGCAGTCCGCTGGTGCTGGGCGCCGCCGGCGGCAGGCCTTGCCAAAGAGCCAATCGCTGGCACTCCTTCGGCGGCTTCGGCGGCGGCGGCGGCGGCTGCCGAGCCGGCGGCGGAGGCGGCGGATACGCCGGTCAGTGGCGCTGGTGGCTGCCGGCGGCGGATCGCAAGTCACCGGTCGCCGGTTACCGGTCATGGGTCATGGTCACAGGTCACAGATCGCGAGCCACGGGTCACGGGTCACGGATCATGGATCACGTGTCACAGGTCACCGGAGATTTGTTGTGCTGAGTGTGGCACCGCCGCCAGGGGGTGACGATGTGTTGTGTTGAGTGTGGCACCCCCGCCAGGGGGTGACGATGTGTTGTGTTGAGTGTGGCACCGCCGCCAGGGGGTGACGATGTGTTGTGTTGAGTGTGCCACCGCCGCCAGGGGTGACGATGTGTTGTGTTGAGTGTGCCACCGCCGCCAGAGGTGACGATGTGTTGTGTTGAGTGTGGCACCGCCGCCAGGGGGTGACGATGTGTTGTGTTGAGTGTGGCACCGCCGCCAGGGGGTGACGATGTGTTGTGTTGAGTGTGGCACCGCCGCCAGGGGGTGACGATGTGTTGTGTTGAGTGTGGCACCGCCGCCAGGGGGTGACGATGTGTTGTGTTGAGTGTGCCACCGCCGCCAGGGGGTGACGATGTGTTGTGTTGAGTGTGGCACCGCCGCCAGGGGGTGACGATGTGTTGTGTTGAGTGTGGCACCGCCGCCAGGGGGTGACGATGTGTTGTGTTGAGTGTGGCACCGCCGCCAGGGGGTGACGATGTGTTGTGTTGAGTGTGGCACCGCCGACAGGGGGTGACTCATATAGTGGAGACGACCGTAACGGTCGTGGCGGTATGAGTTTCACGTCTGGGCAGCATGGCATGGTGGCGTCCACCCACCACACCGGCCCCGGTCAGCTGCACATCATAGCCGCCTTCAAGGTCAGTCGAGTACACAATACTCATATCGATATCATCTTTAGATACATTCACTGATACCACATCAGGATCCAAAATGGGCAGGATGGTTTGAAGTGGGATTCCAACCATTTTGTTTTTCATGGAAGTGTAAAAGAGGAAATGCACGACGCGTAATGTGAACTGAAATATAGCAATACCTCAAGCGCATCCTTAATTTGGCTATCCATTTGTCACCCGCTGGCCAGCCACTGACCATTCACTGGTCACTTGTCAACTTGTCACCCACTTGTCACCTACTTGTCACCCACTTGTCACCCACTTGTCACCCACTTGTCACCCACTGGTCACCCACTTGTCACCCGCTTGTCACCCACTGGCCACCCACTGGTCACCCACTTGCCACCACTTGCCACCACTGGTCACCCGCCCGCCACCCACTGGCGCTTTATTGGTGACACAACACCGTGACTACCATGGCGTTCCTCTGACCCGGCGATTGCCATGCCACCCCTCGTGATTGGGGACTGCCACCACCGATGACGTCACAGAGAAGCCGAGCGGCTTCTTGATTCGAATCTGTAAAGCAAGTTACTGAGACTGGGGTGTTGTTGGCCCGTGGCTGTTGTCCCGTGTAGACCGGAGTGCACCATGCCCAGCCTATGTCGCAGTGTCATGGCATTAGTAGCGTTCAGTAGCCTGCCGCGCTTCAGGATTTGCGAGGTTTAGACCAGTGCAGTGTGTAGCAATGTTCAGTGTTCCCGACGTTGCCCATCTCCAGTGTTCTCAAATTCCCACAGTTGGGTGCAAATTAACACCTAAGACAGCTTTTTCTTGCATCGCTTCCGATGTCTTTTCGGCATACTTGTACCAAGCTATTCGTCATGTGTTCAGGTGCCAAAATGTCTCACTATTAATGACAAGTACACATCGATAAGTAAATATCGATAGGAAATGCATGCAGACATCCTGAGAATTCCACACTAAATGCAATATGAAGCATCGCCATACTACTTTCCGTTCACGTCTCAAGCCAGCCTGCGAGTTGGTGCGGTGCCGGAGACTGCTATAGACCACAGCAAAGCCGTCTGCACCATAACCGTATAATGTCCAGCGACTCATATTAGCCAGCTGACTTTATAAGCAAACACATTCCAGAATCATTGAGCGATTGCCATCTAGCGAGAACGAAGTGAAACAAAAGCTAACTGGTTGAAATGAATTTGAGATACTTCTAGAATAAGGTCAGTAGCTTGCCGCGCTTCAGACTTTGCGAGGTTTAGACCAGTGCAGTGTGTGGCAATGCTCAGCGTTCCCGACGTTGCGCACCTCAGACCACAGACCGAATGCCGCCCAAACGTTCAGTACGACACGGATGCTAACTGCACAGGCAGCCCGGCAATGGCCTGGGGTTCAGCGTCGGGAGTACTTTGTGCAGCGCTTTTTTAATTAAGATATTGCACTGTTCTCCGGAAGAAACGAAAACATTCGATGCTCGAAGGCCACTCGGGTCGTCATTCCAGTTTAAAAAAAAACATCTTTCGGAACTAATTCCCTGATGGAGAATCGGTCATCAGTTTCTCATAATGTTTGCGCCCCATTGTCGTCAACTCGTCAGTCACTGGCGTACTTTCTCGCGCGCGAGTTACTGGAAAGAGCTTTTTTTAGTCCCTCCTCGTAACTGCGAAACCAATTGACGAATCGGAATAAAATCAAGTGCAATTGATAGTCCAGCAAAATTCATGGCAGCAATTTTGGTTGTGCTGACGTCGAGGCTACATTTGCATAGACCTTCTTCACACGATGCGTGTTTATCAGTCATGCATGAGATCAGAAAATAAACATTATGTAGTCATGTAGTCGCATGTGTGACCAAAGAGAGTTACAACAATCACCCCGGCTATGTCCCATCAGACGTCATACAACACATTCAACCTTATATCATGATGTTTATCCGGTTCTTACCCCCGTTCTCATCACTTCAGAGTAGTTTTGGGTGCTGAATTATACTTCAGCGTCCTTTTTTTGCCCTGGAAAAATAAAAGCCAGGAATGTTCAGAAAACTTTGCAATTTAGAACACTGGACTGTGAACCCGGTCACCAATGACATCGGGAATGGGTTTGGTCATGGTTTGGGTTGGCAGACGTAAGTTCAGCAAGTGAGCACACTGTCACTGTAGCTGGTGTTCAGGCTGCCCGCCGTGCACCTCTCACCGGACTCGGTCCGCTATACGGCATAACAGTGAGGAGACAACATGCAAACAGCGGTGTCAACGCGGTCAATGTTGTCACCCTGGCGTAAGCACTGTCATGCAGTTCACTCACACCTTCCCGTCCCGAGCACCAACACAGACCACCGAGCACTACACTCAGACGGCACTAGCGTGGCACCTCGGGTCCCTCCCACCTCGGTCAGGACGGCGCTCCCCGCGGCAGGAGGTCGGCGCTCCCCGCGGCAGGAGGCCAGCGCTCCCCGCGGCAGGAGGCCAGCGCTCCCCGCAGCAGGAGGCCAGCGCTCCCCGCGGCAGGAGGTCGGCGCTCCCCGCGGCAGGAGGTCGGCGCTCCCCGTGGCAGTAGGCCAGTGCTCCCCGCGGCAGGAGGCCAGCGCTCCCCGCAGCAGGAGGCCAGCGCTCCCCGCGGCAGGAGGTCGGCGCTCCCCGTGGCAGTAGGCCAGTGCTCCCCGCGGTAGGACTCTAGCGCTCCCCTCGGCACTAGGTCGGCGCTCCCGCGGCAGGAGGCTGGCGCTCCCCGTGGCAGGAGGTCGACGCTCCCGCGGCAGTAGTAGGTCGGCGCTCCCCGTAGCAGGAGGCCAGCGCTCCCCTTGGCAGTAGGACAGCGCTCTCAGCGGCTGGAGGTTGATGCTCCACATGGCGGTAGGCCGGCAGATTTTCCACTTGGCCAGATATCGATTCCCAATGATGCTGCCAATGGCAACGTCCCAGGCAATTCTGATGGTAATCTCGTGTGATATTGACTTGTGATAGCACCGCCCTCATCTTCGCCATCGCTATGCCGTCCGTCCGGCCGGCCGATGTATTCGCACAGCTCGGATGGTGCTGGTACGCCTATTGGTGCTCAATACCGTGTAGATCTTGAGATCAGTGTCTGAAGCCAGAACGGGTGCATTTTTGAAGGTGGTGTAGCTTGACTGACTGAGTACTGCCTGGAGAAGGCAGTCGTGTCTAGCTGACCGCAATTCTGAGTTTGTGCCTGTATTTAACCTACTTGGAAATCGAAGTACCCTTGCCCGTGCAAATTGAGTAATTTTTGGATTGGTCGGGGGGACGGTGGAAATTCTGCAGCGGCTCAGTGCCTGATTCGGTGGTAAGTACCAGATGAACGGGTGAACGACTGTGGCATCTACCCTGGCTATCCGACACCCCAAATATTTGTTGCAGATACTGTCCAATCCATCAATGGCTGAGATCTGAGGGCAGATGGACGCAACAATCCATCAATGGCTGAGATCTGGGGGCAGATGGATGCAACAATCCATCAATGGCTGAGATCTGGGGGCAGATGGACGCAACAATCCATCAATGGCTGAGATCTGGGGGCAGATGGATGCAACAATCCATCAATGGCTGAGATCTGGGGGCGGATGGACGCAACAATCCATCAATGGCTGAGATCTGGGGGCAGATGGACGCAACAATCCATCAATGGCTGAGATCTGGGGGCGGATGGACGAAAAGGGAAAAAATCCATCAATGCTTCTGGGGATGGACGCAACAATCCATCAATGGCTGAGATCTGGGGGCAGATGGACGCAACAATCCATCAATGGCTGAGATCTGGGGGCAGATGGATGCAACAATCCATCAATGGCTGATATCTGGGGGCGGATGGACGCAACAATCCATCAATGGCTGAGATTTGGGGGAAGAAGGCGCAGCAAGCCATCAATGACAGATATCTGGAGGCAGAAGGACTCAACAAGACAGTATTGCGTGTTGAGTAACTGGCTTTGCTCGGTCTCATTCGGTATAGTGCAATTCACGTGAGATGTGGGGTACGTATTTGCTGCTTTGCATCACGTACGCTCTCAGTACGGTTGGCCAAGGAACACCCAGTCTATGCGAGGGGCAGTTGTAGGGGTGGCGGCTCTGCCGTCGGTGGGGTGTGGGGGTGGTGGCTTCGGTGGCTGGGCGGGTGTGGCGGGTGTTTCGGTGTGTGGGGTGTGATGGGGTGTGTGACTGGGGAGGCTGCGTGACAATTGGGGCTGTATCTTTACTGAGAACACTTTAGCAAGGCTGAACATGAGCTGACTCTAGACTTAGGTAGGGCTGAATAAAGCTGAGCTAAATCACTCCTTTGCTGATTATACATGTGTCAGGGATGTGTTGTGCTGTGTTTCCCCGCCACCTCCACCACACATTCCCCAAACCCCAGCCGGCTTGTTGTTGTTTGAGCTACCGTCCCTGACACGAATTTATATGTGTGCGAGGTCAAAGTTTTGGGAACACCATATAGGTAAATGAGTGCGTCTAGCCAAATTAGAAAGATTACGTTGTATTTATAAAAGTAATGATAAGGCAATTTGCCCTTGGTTACACTGAAATGTTCCGAGATGGGACTTTTGGATGCTAATAGTAGTATAATTTTGTGCAATGTTCCACTCGAAATAGGTGCCTGTGATTGAGCCCCAAGTGGCTTCCGCTGGTCCTTAAAGCTACCTAAAACACACTCATTCTCCTTATTCACTTCACATTCGCTCGTCCCATTCATTCTATCCTTATTAATTAATGAAATGCTTGGTCCCCAAATTTTGCTCCCCCCCTCTCAGCGGTACACAAACACATATATCGACGGATCATTGCTCTATTTTTGATGGTAGGCTGGCCGAATATGTAAATCTTCCACTGCCATCATAGCTGGCCTCGCCATTATGGACAGTGTTCCTCGCCTAGATGAAGGCTTAATGCTATGAGGGGGCTCGTCGTACTGGCTCCGAGGGCTTATACAAGTGCTCTGGTATCTTTGACTGGCATACCTAGCCTTAAAAATCAGTCGATGCCGCATCGGGCCTTATTCGCTGTACAAGTGCGACCAAGTGAACGTGCTCACGGGCGGGCACGGATCCCTACCACGTTGGGCACGTCCCCTGGCCGTCTTTATAACCTAGCCTGCCCTACCCTTTCAGCCTCGGGGCTTATGGCACGCCAAACCCGTCCGAACTTTCCCCCCGTGACGAAAGGCTACACGGTTCCGTGCCGAAACGTATAGCGAACGAGGGGCGGACTCATGGACCTTGCAGTGTTTTGCCTTAACCTAGTGTTTGGCGCCAAACTCGACGGACGCAAGGTGGGGCTCGACAGTCCATCCGACCTTGCATACTGTGCCCGCCCCCAGCTGTACCCCTGGGTCACAGAGGCCAGCGGGCTTTTGCAGTCAAAGAACCAGAGCATGTGCTTAATGCCCCCAAAGTATACAGTCATCGCACCCCTTCTCGCAATTGGACATCATCCAAACGCAGATCATATATGTATATATAAACGACATTAATTTTCTAGTCAAGTTAAAAATTGGCTTTGACACTCATTACCCTTACCCGAGAACATTCAGTTCATAGGAGAACGGCTGGCAGGTCGGCTGCTCGCTTATATGTGGATTTACTTCATATGGCAAATTAATATCGGGCACATATCTAAACATCATGTGTGAAACTCTTGTGTCGGAAAGTACACACGGTACTATCTACACCTCCATGTCGGCTGTTGGTCACCCGGTCAAAGCGAAACGCGACGCGCACCCCTCAGCGCCCGAGGCACAGCCGCCATTTTCGGTCTGGATGTAAATACACTCTTCTCCACCCACCTGAGCGCCGAGGTATTTACTATGCTGCCGGTCCTGGGAGGGTCGTATTCCTTACGCCATTCATTGACGTTAACCCCCACGGAGGGTCACTGACTCGGCCATCGGCATCCGACCTCAATGCTATCTGGGTTATCACGAAAGTTAGGCCACTGAACACACGGCTGGATGGCGCCCCTGGAGTTTTGGATTTTTGAATTAGCTTGCACCACGGCGGCTAGATAGGCTATAATATCACTTCTTTATCTCCGGTAAATGTAAGGGTCGAACGCTTTGGACGAGGAGGGAAAAACATGGCTATTGCAAGCACAGTTTTCAACGTGCTAACTGTCAGACAGAACGATAATCATTTTCACGATCCATTCTGGCCCGGTGGCGGTGGCAAGGCGGATGTTGCACATACAGTTTTCAACGTACGGCATATTGGGCTGAGCGATGGTAATTTTCACGACCCACCCAGCCCAGGATCACGAGAGGATGTGAGGATCCGATATGTGCACAGTACCCCTGGTCGTTAGTGCAAACTATGCCCCCCCCTCCTTGCTTTATCCCCAAGTATTCATGTCACCACAGAATTTCTATGCATAATCTAATATATTTACATTTATGTACACCGCATCACATTACGCCCACGCACTGCTTACACACACACTACTCGCCATCTCCCACCTCTCCATTCTTGCACGCGACATACTTCCTCCCCATACATACCTACATATCCTGGCCTTCTATACAAGACGTGCGACGTCGGCGCCACCGGCCGTGTCACACATACCGCACACATCACAGTCTAATTGCCCCCCCTCCCCAAGATGGGTCGCTCCTTTGAACAATGAATTAGGTTGAGGGGGAAATAGCTGTGATAGAAAATAGGCCGGTTTGGAAGAAGGAAGGCATGGCAGGCCGATGGCACTCACATGTTAGTTGCTCGGCTGGCCTCTTCGGTCGTTTCCACGCTGCCTGAGCTCCGTGAGTGAGAGACTGCCCGAGTACGAGTCTCCGAGCGAGAGCGTCCCCAAGGGAGTGCTCCAGCGCGAACGCGTCCCCCGAGAGAGTGTGCTCCAGCGCGAGAGCGTCCCCGAGAGAGTGAGCTCCAGCGCGAGAGCGTCCCCGAGAGAGTGAGTGCGTTTTCTCTCTGCCTTCCAGTTTTTCTTCGATGGCTATAGCCCCGCCTCCTTCACTCTTGGCCACTCCCAGGGCTCCGGATTGTATTCTTTCTTCTTGATTGGTAGGAACTTTTTTTTTTTTCTTCCCCTTAGGCCGTGTGCAGGGTGAAGCCGCCTGGGGCTATCAGGGCGGTCTGTATGTCTGGAAATTTCCACTGACTTCACCGGTGTCACCGACCTCACAGCTGGCCGGCCTTTCTCCTTATGTCGATCGGGATCGGCTTGTCATGAGAGCATTCTTGTTGTTGACTGGTTGGGACGGGGTAGCGGGCCAGAACGAGGTGATTAGCCCGGGTTCGGCGCTTAATTGCTCCAGAGTTTTCGCTCCCGCCATTAATCCGCACAGGTGCGCGCTGGTCGGGTCCAGTCGGGCGGATAAAAAAACACGCAGTGAGAAGGGACAGCTGGTGGCTGGGATCTGACCGGGCGTCTTGCCGCCTGGCCGGGTATGAAAATATTGAAAATTGCATGCCGAAAAAAATGTAAGCTTTCTTACACAGTCAGATGTTCTGCTGCCACTATCTACCACTGCAACACAGAAACGCTGCTCATCCCTCACCACACATGCACCACGGCACCATTGTAGCACGTTCAACACGATACCTTAACTAATGGCTCAGAACAATGCATGCCTGAACTTTACAGCCAACGTTAACATGTCGGATGAAAATGTCTGCCACGACATTAAGCACTGCGCTCCTTGCCATGCAACCACTAACCCCCTCCCCCCCCCCCTCACCACGTGGCGGAAACAAGGTAAATGTCGCACACGTGTTCTCTTCTGGACCTCCAAAACACACGTGCGGACCGTCGGCGGCCGCTCACGCACCAGCTCGGCTGAGTTCTCCCCACCACGTGTTGACTGCGCGGCTGCGGTGTAGGCTCGCATGGCGGAGGTGCGCCGTGTGAATACATGGTCTTGAAGAGCTTGGATCGCCATGCTCGTACATACCAAGCGGTCAAGAACGTGACATTTTGTGAAGCCCATGGTCGTAAAACCGACCGGCCGTTATGTGTGGAGAAGTTGACGGTTGCGTATCGGGCGATGTCGTGTCCCTGTGTCCTGGAAGGTCCGGCAGCACGTGTCTGAATTATGGCCGAGTGCTTCCAGGGGCGGTGGTGGGGATGTAAAAGTAGACAATCAACACAAGGTCAGTGCCTATGCTTGGAGGTAATATGTGATATATACATACATATGTATATTTATATATATGTATATATATATATATATATATATACACACACATATATATTGACACTGCCTGATACGCAACCATCAGCCTCTCCATTCAGAACGGCCAACAGTTTTTTACGATCATGGGTTTGATAAAACGTAACGTTCTTGATAGCTTAGTACGCCCGTGTCGCTCCATGCTCTCCGAGACCATTTATTCGCCGGGCGCACCTCCGTTCTGCGCGCCCACACAGCAGTCGAGCACTAAAATCAGCGCATATGAGGCCCTAGCCGAGCCGGCGCGTGGCCGAAGTGAGACGAATGGCGACTGCCCCAACTTCACCCGCCCTGTCTGGCTCTCCGATGAGGAACATTTCCGCCCCAGCGGCACCGTCAACTCTCAGAATATCGGCTATTGGTCGTCAACGAGGCCAACAGACGTTCACGAGAAACGAAGCAACGCAGTCACAGCATGGTGTGCGCCTGGCAGCAAGGGCACCACTGGACCTGTGTGGCTTGAGGAACAACAAGGAACAACACGGGGGGGGGGACGGGAGGGACGGGAGGATGCTGGACAAGTTCCGCACACGAACCCTGGTCAAACCCAGGTGGGCACCACGCGCCATGCTGCGCGCAGTGACAAGGTGAGCAGAAGAGGAACACTTCGGTGATCCAGTGATCTACAGATAATTGAGAATCCCTGACCACCTCACTCACCAGACTTACTCGACATGAATTTATTCCTGTGTGTGGGTACCTGACAAGGATCCGCAGAGTATTCAACAGCTCAGAAGAGCGATTGCCGCTGCTGTGAGGGTCCTGCCAGCAGAGCTGTGCCGCCTCGATGCCGAGTCCGAGCAGAAACCAACCGAACTCGGCCGGGCCCGAAATGGAGGACATTTTCGAAGTGTCGAAAGTAGAAGTGACGTTCGGAAACAAGCTGCCTGGTCCAAAAAAAACGTTCTTCGATGTTGCCTTTCAGATGGTGTACCTTTATGTGGGGTGTGACGTAAAACATGAGCGTTAGTCACAATTAAAACGTTTGAATGTTTTTTTGACCACCCCTATATATATATATATATATATATATATATATATATATATATATATATATATATATATATATATATATATATATATATATATATATATATATGTGTGTATGTGTATGTGTATGTGTATGTGTATGTGTATGTGTATGTGTATGTATATGTATATGTATATGTAGATGTAGATGTAGATGTATATGTATATGAATATGTATATGTATATGTGTATGTGCATGTGTATGTGTATGTGTATGTATATGTATATGTAGATGTATATGTATATGTATATATATATATATATATATATATATATATATATATATATATATATATATATGCATATATATATATATATATACATATATATATATATATATATATATATATATATATATACATATGCATATACATATATACACATATATATATATACATATACATATATATACATATATAAATAAAAAAATAAAAAAATTCCCCTAAATCTTTAGCGGAGGCAAAGTGCCATCTGCTAGAGATTGCTACGTTAAAGAAAGAATTACGTTAATCCGGCTTATGTGACATCCGGTTATATCAATGAGTCAAGAAAGGAGAGACGCCGTCAGACAAGAAACATGGCGTAGAGAGACGATACACGCATGGCATACATGTACATGTTCAGACATACATGCAGACACTCATGACAATGGAAGGACATTTGGAGGGTGGACAGCTTCACAGCCTACGGAGAGGCTCCACTGCCCACCTGCAACCTGGATGGCGAAGCGGAGGCCTGTCACCCAGAGCGAGTCGTGGATTCAGGCCCGACCTTGTATGTGTAGGTGTATGGTTCAAGTTAAAGCTTGGAAACCCCTAAAAAGGGGAAAACCAAGCTGCCTGGAAAACCCGTAGGTAAAAAACCAAGCGCAATTTAAAAGGAAATCCGTCCGTATTAGCCAAATTGGATCGGATCCTGTCTACCTAGTGTGAGATAACCTATATGCATGTGTTTTGCGACGACGGAGAGGAAGAGATGTGGAGCAGTCATACAGCCAGTACGGAGTGTGGCGCGTGTCTTATAACTTTGATCAGACTAGCTTGGAACAGGAAAATGCGACGGAGGCTTTATATCAGTTCGGAGAGCTTGGTGTCCTGTAGGAAGCGGAAGAGTAACTCGAGGAGTGCCGGGTGGTCATTCCCGAGAAGAGTTCGAAGCGAAAGTTGTGAGTGGATCTTGGCGACATACTGCGTGATATAGCGACGGTGAGGAGCATATGCTGGACAGTCAAGTAAAATATGGGTGACAGTAAGGCGTACGTGACATGTGTTACAAAGTGGAAGGCGGTGAGGTCTATGAAAAATATAATTGTGTGTCAATTTGGTGTGTCCCAGGCGAAGTCTGGCGAGTACCACCTCGTTCAGACGCGTGTGCTGGTTGAAGGAAGGCCAGCTGGAGAGTGTGGGCTTGATGGTGTGTAGGTGGGTGGTGTTGTGTGACCAGCAGGCCTGGATATACTTTTTAAATAGATTATTTGTGAGGGATAAAAGATCTCCGGGGGGCACCGGGGCTCCATTGTTATCGGGGAGGTCGATCACTGCGCGGGCGAGACCGTCAACCCGTTCATTTCCCGGGATACCCCTATGTCCAGGGATCCAGAGCAGGGTGAGTGGAAGGTGTGCGTGGTTGGCATTGTACAGGTGTCGGATGGCGTGGAGTGTGGGGTGTGTGCTGTTGTGTATTGCGGCGAGGGCGTCCACGGAGGATCGTGAGTCAGTGCATATTGTAGTAGGGGTAGTGATGTGTTGCGCAGTGATGTGTTGTAGGCAAGTGAGTATGGCCACTAGTTCTGCTGTGTATACCGAATGGTGAAGTGTTAATTTGGTTTGACCAGTGTCGGGCCCACCGCACCAGGCGGCTCCCGTACCATTGCTGGTACGTGAGCCGTCCGTGTAGAAGAAGGTGTGTTGTGGGTGGGCCTCTTGATATTCAAAAAACTTAATTTGGACTTCGATGGGGGTGAGCAGGATTTTATTTTGCCGAAAGAGATACTCGAGTTTGGGGTGTTTCATGTGCCAAAATGGGAGAAGGGGGGGAACCCGGTCAGGGGTAACCTCCGGAAATTTCAGTGTGGATGTGAGAACCTGCTTCAAGTGAATGGCAATGCTGTATTTATTTTTGTTTTTGGAACGCCGAACCGAGGGTTTAGTCCATGCCACATTGGAGGGGTGATTTAGCTGTGTTGTTGTCCTGAAGTGGTATCTGACGAGTTGTAGTGTTCTGCGTTGTTGTAGGCTAGGGAGGTTGGTCTCACCACGGAGGCTAGTGATAGATGTGGTGCAGTGTGCTCCGGTGATGAGGCGTAGTGCGTGGTTTTGTGTGCATTCCAGTGACTTGGTGAGTGTTGGGGATATATTATCGAAGATAAACGCATTGTATTCCAGGATTGAACGAATCAGTGCAATGTACATTTTGGTAAGAGTCGTCCTGTCTGCACCCCAGTCGCGACGGCAGATGCAGCGCAGGAGATTGAGTCGAACAGCGCAGCGCTGTTTAATATAGGTGATGTGGGGGCTAAAATAAAGTCCTTTGTCGAGTATAATTCCGAGATATTTGAAAGAGGTTTGGAGGGGGATAATTTGATCGCGAAAGCAGAGCGGTTTGCTAGGCGGGATGTGTCTGGGAAGCCGGGAAAAGAGCATAGTGACCGATTTGGTGGGGGAGATCTATAGGCCCCAGAGGGAGCACCATGAATCATTGTGATTCATAGCGAGTTGTACGAAGTGATTAGCCCAATCTGCCGATGGGTGTGTACACCAAATAGCCAAATCATCGGCATAGAGATAATATTTTAGAAGGGGAGAAATTTGGGGAAGTTGTTCTAAGACGTCGTTGATCATAATGAGGAAGAGGGTTGGAGATAGGACGCTGCCTTGCGGGACGCCTTGGTCAAGAGTGTGGGACCGGGAATGAATGTTGCCGCAGCGGACGACGAAGGAGCGATTTTCTAGAAAGTTGGTGCTAAAGGTGGCCATTCTGCCCTTGATACCAATTCGGTGTAATTGAATTCGAAGGGCAGAACTATGTACTTTGTTAAACGCGGAAGTTAGGTCTAAAAAAAGGGCGATGGTTTCGGATTTTTTCCCGAAACCACGCTGGATAGAGTCCACAATTTCGACTACGTTGTCGGTGGTGCTTCGCCTTGGTCGGAAGCCGCTCTGAAAGGGGGATATAATTTTGTTGTTTTCGAGATAGACTCTGATTCGTCCATTGACCATGCGCTTAACAATTTTGCAAGCACAACTAGTGAGAGAGATATGACGATAGCTAGAGGGGAGATGTCGAGGTTTAGAAGGCTTAGGTATAGGAATAATGATACTAGTAGACCAAGAAGGTGGAAAAGTGCCGTCAGTCCATAATTGATTTAGCGCCGAGAGGAGGCTATCTTTACCCGAGTCAGAGAGATTTTGAAGGAAGAGATATGTCAGGTGATCAGGTCCAGGTGCCCTACTGGATACCTTGGAGAGGGATAATTTTAATTCATAGGGGGTAAAGGGTGCGTTGTAGGGTTCGGTGTTATCTGAGTCCAAGTGGCAAGTAGCAAGTGTGTCGCGAAGGAATATGGTGGTGTGCTGTGAGTATTGAGTGTTCGAGGATATGTCAGAGTAATAGGTGGCGAAGTGTTTCGCGACGGCTGTGGGCCCGGCTATGCGCTGCTGGTTAATCGTCAGTTGTGGGAATGCTCGGTGTGGGGCTCTGCCATTCGAAAAGGAGCGAAGTTGGGTCCAGATTTGGGAGATGGGGGTGTAACGGTTGTAGGTGTTCGAGTAGAGTTGCCAGCTGTGTTTCTTGGCCGAAAGGATAGTTTGCTGGCAACGTAGTTTTGCCTCGCGGGCTTCTACCATGTTTTGGAAGGTGAGGTTTTCCGAAATTTGCCCTCAGCCCGCCGCCGTGAGGCGACGGCTCGTTCGCACTCGTCGTTCCACCACGGCACGGATTTACGGTTGGGTGGGCGACGAGTTTTGGGTACGTGCTTTTCTGCCGCGAGTAGTATGGTATTGAGCAATGCCGAAATTGGAGGGTGAGACTGGGGTGGGATAAGATTATCAATTTCCTGGGAGAAATATGGTCATTTCGCTTTGCGAACGTTCCAGTTGGACATAAATAAACGGTCTATAGGCTGGGCTGAGCGTTCGAGGGTGACGTGGATGGGAAAGTGATCACTAAAAAGGGGGTCGGGTTGAACGTGCCAGGAAAAGAGGGGTGAGATGGAAGCTGAGGCTAGGGAGAGGTCAATGGCTGACGGGCGGAACGGGGCGATGTCTGTGTTGTGTGTGGGTGTTTGGTCGTTTAAAAAGACCATGTTGTGGGTGTTGAGGAGTGTTTCAATATGGCGTCCGCGCTGGGATGTGTTGTGACAACCCCATGCCTGGTGGTGGGCGTTGAGATCACCCAGCACCAGACAGGGGTGTGGGAGAAGACCGAAGAGATTGGATACAGAACACAGAGATAGTGTATGCGTAGGAGGAAGATATAGGGAAAGTACAGTAAGCTCTAGTTGTGCGATTTGGACGGATACTGCAATAAAATTCAGGTCATTGGGAATTGAGATAGGGCGATGGAGAAGGGTGTTCGAGACGAATAAGGCTACCCCGCCGCCGCGGGATGTACTGTTTCTGTTTTTGGAATAGAGGGTATAACCGAAGATGTTAAAATTATACGGATCACTGTCGCGCCATCTAGTCTCCTGAACGGCGGCAATCAATGGTTTATTTCTGATGATATATTCCTTGAATTCTGCCCAATGGGATATGAGGGACCTCGTATTCCATTGGAGCAAGAATTCAGTGGTGGGTGTCTGCATTAGTGTTGTGTTGTGTGGTGATCACGCCCTCGCAGGCGTGTGTGTGGCGGTGAGGGCGTGATGGGGTCGTCCGTCTCGTAGGAGGCGGACGACCCTGGTGATGTGGAAAGGGGCTCTGGATCCCCAGTGGGGTTCGGGCTCGGGGAACGGGAGCGAATACTCGATTCCGGGGACAGAGTGGGGAGGCGACGGCCCTGAGGGGGCGGTGTGGAAGATGCCCGAGCCTTAGTCGGAGCAGCCTGTTGGCGGTGGAGGGGCTGAGCGCTAGAGCGACCGGTGACTGGGGTCGCCGCTGTCTGCTGCGCGGCCCGATAGTGGTGGGCGGTGTCGGCCTTGGCGGGGCCCGCGGCAGGGGCAGGGCGCATGGCCGGCTGGGGGACGTCCCGTGGGCGGTGCGGGGACCGGGGGACGGAGGGGCCCGCTAAGGGGGCAGGGCGAGAGGCCGGGGAAGGAGAGGAAGGAAGCGGGTCGCAGTCTGACCGACCCGACCCTCCAGACCTGGGGCGGGAGCCCGCTTCAGCCGGAGTCGGCCACAGCGGGGCCAAGTGGGGCCGGGCCCACACCATCGGTGGTGCGGGCGGCGAGGAGCCCTGGGAGGTGAGTCGCCGCTGCTGACGCTCTTTGGCGTCGAGCCATGCAGGGCAGCGTGGGGATGCGGCCGGGTGGGGGCCCAGGCAGGCCGCGCAACGTGGGACCTCGGACGCGCACAAATCTGTCGTGTGCCCCTCGGCACATCGCCCACATACAGGCTCCCTGGAGCGACACGCCTTTGCCAGGTGCCCGTACCTTTGGCAGAAGGCACAGCGGGCCGGCGGTGGGGTCCAGGGGCGGAGAGGGATGCGCAAGTAGCCCGCCATGACGTGGGTGGGCGGGACTTGTGTGCGGGGTCACGTCGCACACTCCCTGCGACTTCAGCTCGTCCAGGAGCTCCTCCTCGGACAGATCCACCAGCTCCGGGGCGTACGCTGTGGTATAAACCAGGTTGAGCCTGTCTGCGAGCTCAACCGTGATTTCTTTGCTGAGGAACCGGTTCAGGCTGATGAGGGCACGTGCCTGTGAGGCCTCCCTAACTCGCACCAGCAGGGCACCAGAGCGGAGGACCTTCGCCGAGGAAACTCCGCCTGTCCACCCGTCCAGCTCCCGTGCTACCGCAAACGGGGAGGTTCGGGCCCACGGTCCCTCCTTCCTCGTCACCAACACGAATGACTCACCCTCCGGGGGGTCGCGGGGAGGGGGCAGGCGGGCTCCAGGCCGGGGGCGGCGTCCTCCGTCCTCCGAGGGGGGCGGGGTGTCCCCGGGCATACCGGGGCAGGGCGGGTGCACTTACACCAGAGGGGAGTGGGTGGAGTGTATGTGTGGATAAGGGCGCCCTGAAGGGGTGCAGGCAAGAAAGGCACCCTGAGGGGATGCTGCAAGGAAAGATGTGAAGAAAGCTGGGGTGTAAAAGGGGAAGAAAGACACAGAGTTTTGGAGGGCTGGGAAAATCGGTCAGAGGCGGGGGCAATCACGCTCAGAGAACGCTAGCCCGATCCATTGAAACCAAAAGTTACCTATGACCGATTCTAACCTATGGGGAGGGATGGGAAACAAACAGTCGAGGCTGGCCGCCGGTACAACTCGGTTTCCCGACGGTACCCGAGAGGACCGCTAGGCCGAGGGGGAGTGGGAGGGGAGCTGCGACGGCTAGTCCGACGAGAACCGACTAGTGGCGTCGGCCGGCTAATCCGGCTGACAACCGACTAGTGGCTGAAGGGGCGGAGCTTCCCGTAGATGTCCTGGAAAGGACACCTACGAGACAGCTGGAAAGGGCGGGTGGGGACTTGAACGGCGGGCAGCTTCTTTGGCTCAATCTCTGGTTGTGGAAACCAGGTCCTGTCAAGCCTGATTGTTGATGCATATACATATATATATATATATATATATATATATATATATATATATATATATATATATATATCGGCTCCGGATGCATCTCCTCCAACCGTCAGATGGGAGGTGGGTTTGCCCCCCAATAATTGACGGGCGCATGGTCCAATATGTTCGCATTTAAAGTGCATGTGGCAGCTGGTTATGGTAGAAAAGTTATTTTATGTGCAGTCATTCCTTCGCTCTCTTGCATATGCCAGCAAATGGTAGTATTGTTCATACTTCTTAAAAAAATGTGTGGATAGAAGCAGGTACGCAAGGTTGCATCGCCAGGTTCGGATCCCTTTGAAACTGTTTCCGTCAACAAAGCCTTGGGCCGAATGGAGCAGGAGCAGGTTTCAGGCGACCGTTATATTGTCAAGCATGACGTCGCATTTTGATCTCTGATTGGCCAAAGGCCGCGTTGGCGGTGCTGACAGCCACACTGTCAGCTCGGTCCGAGCACGGTTCATGTTTTATGTGACTGGTGTAAACAGCCGTTTGCACCATATTGAGCAGGAACATCATCATATCAGCCGTATCAGGTCAGTTTCCAGCGTCTTCACAATCTACCGGTTTCCAGAGTATCATTATTCTGCTCTACTCGAAGCGTGATTGATCAGTTCTTGTAGACAGGTGTGGCGCAGTGCATGCTCTGACGCGGCGGCCCGCTGGCCCGGCAGCACCCAAACGTTGTTTCTTCCGCCCGATCTGGAAGGTCATCGGCAAGGGATGCAGAATCATGCCAATGGACTTGTTCGGAGTTTAAGGATAGAGTTACATGCTACCCTGAACTGCAGCTCTCAATACGGTGGAGAACGAAGGCTAAAGAGGAGGGCCAACTTTGCCGAAGGGTACGTATGCCGGTGAATGCCGATGACGCCACAGCAGAGTTGGGGTGGCCAGCCTTATGTTTCACTGGTCGCCTTGATATTGACGTACGGTCACCCGCAAATTGCAATCTACACGCGCACACACGCGCAGCGCTTCATGAAGTTCGGAAGATCCGAAGATGGACATATGAAGTTCCTTCCATAAGATGGTATCGTGTTCTTGAATGCTACCTACTAAGTGATATAAATGCGTTGTGGCAAGAAGCGCTCATGAAGGCAAATCGCTAGCATCTGAGCATGCATGTTTCCATAGCAAATTGAGTGCAATTGTTTGCCTTAACCTGGCAAACAATTGCAACTGGATAACTGGATACATATTTATATCGATGTCCACTCAGTTCAATATGCATTTCGACATTGTCTATCATGTGGGATTGTTTTGTGGCAGTGGCATCAGCACTTAACTGGCCAAATCGCAATTTTGTCAGATACTTCAGCTCCTTTTGACATTGACAAGTTGGGAAAATCGGTGAAAGTTGTCGGCGTAGTTCATGCCTTGTTAATCTGGTATGGATTTTCTGAAATCCCCTCAGCTTCATGATGCATTACGATATTGCCTACCACTTGGTACTGGTTTTGCAATTGTAATGTTGGCGTTTAACCGGCCCAATTTCAATTTTGTTGCACAGTTTAACTCTGTATGATGGCAATCGATCTCCTTCTGGAAATTTTGTTTTTACAATTTAGATTCCATTGCTTTTTCTGTAATGATCTGTACAAGAATCTGGCCAAGGAGATTGCCTAGTCGATTCATGCCTGAATTACCTGGATTACCTAGTAGAAATACATGGTAAATTAGTTAAAACAAAACGCATTACTTCATTTCCTGCACAGTCAACTTAAAAACTGGCATGGAGAAACAGCCCGAGATGGCCGAAGGCAGCCGCTTCCAAGTGGCCGCGCCCGGGAATTTAAAACTCCTTTGAGTGCATGTTAGCCGGCGATTCGGCAGCTGAAGGGCGCTGGCTGATCGGATCACGCGCCGCAGCACCTCGGGGCGGGCTGGAAAAATGTAATGTAGAGCCTGAGGGTCCGAGCCGCTGTGGAGCACTTTAAATACTCTGGTGACATTCTATTTCTCCACCATGCGCTCGATTCTGCACAACCCCACTGGACTCCAAGGCCGCACCGATGTGTTCCCAGCGGCGTGTTCCCCTGACAATCCTGGCTGTGAATTGATAAGTATTGTTTGTACCAAGCGGTATATATCCCACGTCCATGACCTTACTGTCCGAAGCCGGATGCAAGCATGAGCGATACCTGGGGCGCAGCCAGGATTTTCTTGAGGGCGGCCGGACCTCCCTCCCCCCAAAAAGAAAACATAAAGGCAAGACTTCTTTCGGCGCGAAGCGTCGACATTTTGTGGTTTTTCGTGGTGAAAATCTTTTAAAAAAATCTTCTTTCATCTAGTGTATTTTTGGTTGCTAAGGAGAGGCCGCGCCCCGCCTCCCGCCCCCCCCACTGGTTGCGCCTCTGAGCGACACCGACAGTAAAAAATGGCAGAGCGCGGGGAGTAGGAAACGCGCCCGCCAACCGTAGTAATGAGGCAGCCGGGGCCGCCATGATAGAGCGAACGACACAGCCAGAATGTGTCGGGCAGGACGCTGCTTCGCGGCAGGGGCGTCCGAGAACAAAGTGGCGGCCAGCGAGAGAGGAGCCGGACACGCCAGATGCCGACCCCATGCAACGTACGCTCAACTGCCTGACGGGAATCGGCCACAAAAAGAAGTGTACACGCAGGTCCGCAGTATGGAGGACAATCAGGGTGGGACAAAGGAATTTTGATCGGGGTACTTGTTTGGAGGAGCGTCATTTCCTTGGAGAGGCGCCATTCCTCCGGAGAGGCACCATTTCCCTGGAGAGACTCCAATGATTCATTTTTCAAGGTGGTTGGAGGTGCACTCGACATCCTGCATGGGCGCTATTTGTACCTACATGCCTTTTCTACTCTCCAGAGCGGCGCCTTCCCCTGAAAAAAATGATGTAGTGCACTCGATTGTCTTGGAGAGGTGCATTTTCGCCACTCAGAGAGGTGCGTTATCTCCATGGGGACACATTCCCCCTGTGCCCTCCCCCCCCCATTGGATCCGTCCCTGACAATAAATCGGCTGGCGAAGGCAAGCAGCAAGCCAGTTCGGATATCTCAAATCTAGTTTCTCCCGAGGCTGGCAGGCTGGACCGCCAGATCGACCTGATGCAGAACAAAACAGATCGGAATGCCGGAGGTCTGCAGTGCCAGTTAGAGCGATAGGTCATGTCTGTCAGACAGCTTCTGGGTCAGCCAGCACAGCAGGATCGCCAGCTCTCTGATAGCTGGGGATCTTGCTGTGCTGGCTGACCCAGAAACTGTCTGACAGCTGTAGTGTATAGTCAGGGAGTGGCACCTCCAAGAAGGCAAGTTTGAGGGTGATGAGTTACATTCACAGGCTAGATGCACATGCATGCACATACACATGCATACACATACACATACATACACATACACATGTGTACAAATATAGATGCATGCACATGCACATGTATGCATATACGCATGCATATATATGTCCACACATACACATGCATTGCATGTACACATGTATGCACATGTTCATATATGCACATTCACATGTATGCACATGCACATATATACACATACACATGCATGCACATACACATGCATGCATTGCGTTATTACCGCATTGTGTCACCGAAGGCACTTGCACATTTCCACTCAACCCATGCACCATGGGTGCCGATCTCGTGCCCCCGCCCCGCTGTGTAGACAAGCCCCGCCCTCAATAATTTAAATTGTACGTGGGGGACCGTATAGCTAGGCTTCCAATCGATGTTGACCCTCCGTTATTTCCTGGGCCCAATACATGGGTATGGCCCCTCAATGAATTTCAGAAATCGAAGACTCTGAGTTCCATTCAGATTTGTTGCTTGATCGCACCACTGAACAAGGAGCATTCATATGTATGTGGGCTGCACGTATTTTTTTTTTTTTTTTTTTTTTAATAAATTTAATCCGAGTTATTGCTGGGGTGGTTTTGTGAACCAGAGTTCTATTGCTAAGCAGAGCTTGTTGCGTGAACCCTGGCCCCACCACCCGATCCACGAATTCCAGTTGAACGGAAGAATTTTGACCGAAAGTTTAACGTGCCGTCAATGCACCGACACGGCCGCCCGGTAGCTCGTCCCCGGCCTTATCGGGCCAGCTGCCAACTGACCCTCCCAGCCGGGGGCTAAATGCGAGCGCGCGAAGCGGCTCGAACCCTGTGTTGCCAGGACAGGGGAGACCAGTACAGGCCAGCGCTCTAACCAACTGAGCTACCGAGGCGGCAAAGCTACCGAGGAGCTACTTTGGCCATGTACATACACTGCAATGCAAATTACCAACCGCCCGGAGCAAATTACCAACCGCCCCATTTTCTAACAATGAATAATGAAGTTTTGTTGAATCAAAATGTTCGCCTGACTGTTGCAACAAATTTGGATGGAATTCTGCTGCTGGCGAATTCTGGAATTCTGCTGCTGCTGCTGCTGCTGCTGCTGCTGCTGCTCTTCACCCGAAACGACTTCAATTGTACCATGAACGGTTTACATTTGTGTCGACAATGACAACAACAATAATCCGACCTAATAGCACACCACGATCCAATGCAGTCTAGTGCAGCGGTGTGATATCTGGATATCTGCAGATCTGGATATCTGCGGATCTGGATATCTGCAGATCATTCGATCGACTTGTCAACCCGGGAAAAATCCATTTTCTCACTGTGATAATCTGACAATATGATCATCTACATAGACGCGGCAGTGCCGGATGCAGGACTTGTCAAGGATGGGAGCATCCAAAGCTCGAAGCCTTCCCGGGCATTCGTGACCTTTCTCTCGCTGATAATGCCATTTAAAATTGTACCGAAATATTTTGTTTAGCGAGGGGCGGGGCTGAGCCTCCGAAAATCCATCGGCTGTGTTACAGACAGCTCGTATTGCTCTTCGTGATGTTGAGACGGTTCGCAGCGTATATTTCAGAATCAATCCAAACCGTTTGAGAGGGATTAATTTTGCTAACACGTGTATGTGTGCAGAATTTGCTGCGCGGTTCAATATGGGGAATGCGAACATTTTCCGCGTCTTGCATCTGTGTGACCTGTCGACTGATTCCTTTGAGTGAAACGACAATTGAAAGCTCCGCGAGTTTTGTTGACGGTAAGTTATTGTGTTGACCCAAAGTCATTCATAACGTTAGAAGGCTGCTCAAGTGAAAACACCGCGATCTCGGGAACCCACATTGCCATCCTAACATGGAGCATTGTGCGAAATGAAAACCTCCAGAATACTTTAATGCCTACGTTTGATCTTCAGAGTGGTCTACTTGAGCCATTGTGGAGGCGTTCGGTTCCGAGCAAGAAAGGTCATGTTCGAACAAAAGGGCAAGCCGTGATTTCTGTTTGGTGCAGAATATGATACGTTCTACAGCCTAAGCAATATCGCCTGGGGCTAACTGGGGAGAAAGTATACCGTGGCATTTGATAACATTAATGAACATCTTAGACACCGACCGAAAGTCAGCTCAGGGGCCCTCTTTAGCGACTCAGGGCAACCTTTGTCAAATGTCCCCGTCTTGTCCTCTGGCAGGACAGTGAGCCCTTATATGGTGCTGGCCCCTCCGTAAGCTCAGTGGTCCTTCACATCGGCCGGGGGTCCTCCCGGCGGCCAAGGGTCCCTCTCCATCGGCTCTAATTTGGAGTATATGAGGAATTCATCAACCTAAAATATGTAGTTCGTCCGCTCGTCACCCGGTCTGACGGTCACGTGTGACGTGACGTGAGGATGTGACCTGATGTAGCTGGTGAGGTGGTCACCCGGTCTGACGGTCACGTGTGACGCGAGGTGTGACCTGGTGTAACTGGTGAGACGGTCACCCGGTCTGACGGTCACGTGTGACGCGGGGTGTGACCTGGTGTAACTGGTGAGACGGTCACCCGGTCTGACGGTCATGTGTGACGCGAGGTGTGACCTGGTGTAACTGGTGAGACGGTCACCCGGTCTGACGGTCACGTGTGACGTGACGTGAGGATGTGACCTGGTGTAACTGGTGAGACGGTCACCCGGTCTGACGGTCATGTGCGACTCGGGGGTGTGACCTGGTGTAACTGGTGAGACGGTCACCCGGTCTGACGGTCATGTGCGACTCGGGGGTGTGACCTGGTGTAACTGGTGAGACGGTCACCCGGTCTGACGGTCATGTGCGACTCGGGGGTGTGACCGGATGTAGCTGATGGAATAGTTTGCTCGAGATGTAGCTGGTCCAGGTCATATGGCACCGTCTCGTGTGTCAATGTCGCATCGCATCGGCTGAGGTGCTTTGGTTTTTGGTGTTTGGACTGGAGTGCTTTCCGTCAAATCTGACCCTCTCGGGACGATTGAACGAAGGAAATGGAGAAGCTAGTGTGGGGAGAAAGGTGACTAGGATGGCATGTGTGGGGCGGGGCAAGATGGATGGACGCGGCACGTGCGGGTGGCTCAGCGTCTGTGTATCCGCAGGGCTGCGGGTGTCAGCACCTCTGCGTGGCCATCGGCAGTGAAGTGGCCGCCAGCACTCGCTGCATATGTCGTGACGGTTGGCACCTGATGGACGACAAGACATCCTGTCAAGGTCGGTACCGCAAACGTCAAGGTCAAGGTCAAGGTGCCGTCAATGCTGGTACCTTGCAGGTCAAGGTCAAGGTATCGTCAATGTCGGTGTCGTACAGGTCAAGATCGAGATGCCGTCAAGGTCGGTACTGTGCAGGTCAATGACAAGTGCCTTTAAGGTTGGTACCGTAAAGGTCAATGCCAAGGTGGCGTCAAGGTACCGCCGCCTGGTGCGGCGACGGCCGACGTCGCCAGCAGAGCACCGAGAACACACCGAGAACACAACTTCCGCTACACTGTGTCCGTCGCGTCTGTCGGTGTGTATGCTCGTCTGCGTGGCTGTTCGCTCGTGTCTTTGCGTGAGTTTCTGCGTGTGTTTGGCGCGCATTGAGCCGGTCGCGGTGTCTGATGTGTATTCGGTGCGGCCGACAGGACCACCCAGCTACGCCCGCGGCCAGGAGTGGTCGTACACGGTGCTGGCCGTGATGGTGGCGGCCGCGGCGCTCTTCCTCGTCGTCACCGGCGCTCTGGTCGGCTGCTCGTGTGAGTTGCACCCCGAGCTGCACCCGAGCTGCACCCCGAGCTGCACCCCGAGCTGCACCCGAGCTGCACCCAGAACTGCACCCTGACCTGCACCCCGAGCCCCACCACGAGCTACACCCCGAGTTGCACCCTAAGCTGCACTCCGGCCTGCATCCCAAGCTGCACTCCGACCTGCATCACGAGCTGCACCCCAAGCTACACCCCGAGCTGCACCCCAAGGTGCACCCCGAGCTACACCCAGACCTCCACCCGACCAGCACCCCGACCTGCACCCCGACCTGCACCCCAACCTGCACCCCGACCTGCACCCCGACCTGCACCCCGACCTGCACCTCGACCTGTACCCCGACCTGCACCCCGACCTGCACCCCGACCTGCACCCCGATCTGCACCCGACCTGCACCCCGACCTGCACCGCGATCTGCACCCCGACCTGCACCCTGAGCTGTATCTAGAGCTGCACCCGAGCTGCACCCCGAACTGCACCCAGAGCTGCACTCTGACCTGCACCCCGAGCCCCACCACGAGCTACACCCCGAGCTGCACCCTAAGCTGCACCACGACCTGCATCCCAAGCTGCACCCCGACCTGCATCACGAGCTGCACCCCGATCTGCACCAGACCTGCACCCCGAGCTGTATTTAGAGCTGCACCCGAGCTGCACCCGAGCTGCACCCAGAACTACACCCAGAGCTGTATTTCGAGATGCACCCCGAGCTGCACCCCGAACTGTATCCAGAGCTGCACCCTGAGCTGTATTTCTAGATGCACCCCGAGCTGCACCCCGAACTGCACCCCGAGCTGTATCCAGAGCTGCACCCTGAGCTGCATCCTAAGCTGCACCCCGAGTTGCACCCACAGTCTAGCGGCCTGGTGTGATATTTTAACTGCGGGAAACAGGAGGGCGTGATGCAGCTGTATTTTCCAACTTCATTTGAAGGGAGTGGGTATTTTGAGGAAGGCGTACCGGAAGTCATAAGAGTCGTGTATGGGCGAGATTGCGCTCTGTGTCGGACGGTTGTTGCTCTAGTTATATGGCTTAGGACGACGCCAGCTTCCCTCAGTAGACATTGGACAAGATCCCCTCCAGATGCGCAAGAAGTTGGCAGGCTGTCACATGATCGAAAACAATGCGCCACACCTGTCACATTGGTATTTGCTTGGCGTTAGATAAATACCAAGTTGCAAGTTAACGCATGCAAGCAACCCAAAGATACGCCGACAGCTGTGACATATCGCAGCCCGTAATGCAGTTGTTAGGTGCGGGTAATACGTCCATTACCCGTAATGCAGTGGGTGGTAATTTTTGGGCAAGAGGGTCTCACACTGTCACATGAAGAGCAGTGAACTATTAGTGCTGTGTTTTAATCCTCGCTCGTGCATCAGGGAGTTCACAAACTCACTCGGTAGTGTAATTTTTTTCGCGACCACAGGAAAGAGGCGGCGGCGCTAGCATCAGGTAGCCCTGCGTACACCCACACCATGGGCACACCCACACCCTGGGTGCACCCACACCCTGGGTACACCCACACCCTGGGTACAACCACACCCTGGGTACACCCACACCCTGGGTACCACCACACCCTGGGTACACCCACGCCCTGGGTACCCCCACACCCTGGGTACACCCACACCATGGGTACACCCACACCCTGGGTACACCCACACCCTGGGTGCACCCACACCATGGGCACACCCACACCCTGGGTGCACCCACACCCTGGGTACACCCACACCCTGGGTACAACCACACCCTGGGTGCACCCACACCCTGGGTACCCCCACACCCTGGGTACACCCACGCCCTGGGTACCCCCACACCCTGGGTACACCTACGCCCTGGGTACACCCACACCCTGGGTACACCCACACCCTGGGTACACCCACACCCTGGGTACACCCACGCCCTGGGTACACCCACACCCTGGGTACACCCACACCCTGGGTACAACCACACCCTGGGTACACCCACACCCTGGGTACACCCACGCCCTGGGTACACCCACACCCTGGGTACACCCACACCCTGGGTACAACCACACCCTTGGTACACCCACACCCTGGGTACACCCACACCCTGGGTACCCCATGGCGGCGTCAGCGCACCGTTTGGCTTGGTGGAGCTGACGAGGCATCCTTTGCCGACCTCATGGGGTAACAATATTGAAGATGCCATGTTAGGTCACTGAGTGATGGCGTTGGCCGTGGTAGGTTACTGAGTGATGGTGTATGCCATGTTAGGCTCCTACCCTCTCCCTCCCCAATATTGGCGAAGGTGGGAAAATATCGTGCGCGGGTGAGGGTTGGGTAAACTAGATTGAATCAGATGCTTATTCCGTGTGCATCCAAGTTGCTTGCCTTCGAGACCTTTGTATTCCATTCGATTTAGACTGCCAAGGAAAAAGATATTCTGGCTGATTCGTGACGCGTGCCATAGTAGGCGAGTATGGGACTGTTGTCGCCTCCGGTGTCGGTCCTGTCGCTGGCCCTCAGTGGAATGAGCGCCTGCATGTTGGTTCATCTAGCTGAGGAAGGAGTTTTCTACAGTTCCTCCGGCCAAGCATAGCATTTAAAAAAAAGTTAACTAGCCGTATTCAGAAGAAAAGCAAAGAAACAGCAAACATAGAGCAAAGATGGAACGGTGAAGGTGTACGTACGCTGACGTATTTACTCCGTATTAACTCCGCTCCGCTCCGCTGACGTATTAACTCCTGACGGGCCTGCTGCTGACGGATCTGGCTGCTGACAGGCCTGCTGCGGACGGATCTGGCTGCTGACGGGCCTGCTGCCGACAGATTTAATTGCTGACGGACCTGCTGCTGACAAACGTCTCCTCCAACGGATCTGACCGCTGGCCGGCACGTGCTGTCCACAGACAACATGTACCAGCGGAAGAAGCTGCTGGTGCGGCGCCGACAGGCGGGCGGCGGTCTGCAGCTGAACAGGCTACACGGCTCGGCCGGCGACATCCTCACTGAGTACAATCCAAACTACGAGTTCGGCGGCGCCCTGCCCTGCACGGTGAAGGAGCTGCGAGGCATCCCTCGCCAGAACCTGCGGCTCATCAAGTGAGTGGCGGTGGCGGCGGCAGTGACGGTGGCGGTGGCGGCGGCAGTGACGGTGGTGGTGGCGGCGGCAGTGACGGCCACCGGCGAGTGTTGGGCTGCGCTCCGGTCGCGTTCAACTCCTCGCTAGCCGGCAGGAATAGGCCGACGCTGATGTGTTCTGAAGTGTGATGCGAGGTGATGTGAGGTGGTGCGATGTGATGTGAGGTGGTACGAGGTGATGTGAGGTGATGCGAGATGATGTGAGGTGGTACGAGGTGATGCCAAATCTAAGACGAAAATATCGCAGTTTTGATACTGCAATATCAAGGGAGTCGGACTTATGTCATGCCAGACCGAGATTGCGGCATAGGCAGGGTTTTGCTTCGGTCCCATACTTCAGCTGAGGGTTCCTGTCCCCTCCACGTTTCACCCAACGTTACAACGTCCCTGAATATAATGTTTTTTCCCTATATATGGTTATTTATTTCTTTATTTCGTACTTTGCTAGTGACTAACGTTCACCTTCCCACACTGGGTGGAATTTAGGCATTTAAAAATATAATTAGGTCGCATATTCTGATGTTTCAATTCGAAGTATGTCCCTATTAACGCTGTCTGAGAAGTGATTGTCATCTGAACACCAAGAATCCGTATTGCCAACCATCAACAACCCCTCTGAACATTTCCGGGACCTTCCCTTTCGCCTGATATTGTCATTGTACTGGTGCCATTGTGGGATGGATTGTCGGGAACACGCGTCGCGGTCGTAACGCTGTCTCCGCCGCCGCAGGGAGCTGGGTAAGGGCGCGTTCGGCCAGGTGTACCAGGGCTACCTGAAGAACTACGTCAGTGACTCGGTGGAGATGTCCTGTGCTGTGAAGGTCAGTGACACCAAGTCATTGGTGAGGTCGGTGGGACGAAGATCAGTATCTCAGGGCGATTTGAGAAAAATTGGCGCGTCTTTGTCCCCGATGGCGACCTCAAATTGTTTTTGTCGCTTAAGACGTCCATCACTTCTCAGATTGCCTGAGTTTGCCGTATTTATATTGTTTGTCGACTTTGTCTTTGGGATGGCCTCAGAACTATCGTTTTTCGTACTTTTCATGAATTCATTGTCCCCCTCCCACCCCCACAACGTTGATTCTCCCAGGTATTTCCGATGTAGCATGGTGCCCCTATGGGCATATGGGCCCTATGGGCAAGGCACCATGCCCTATGGTGCATGGTGCCCTTCTCCCACATTCCTTGAGAGCCTCAGAGTCACCGCATGCATTCGGTGTCACCGCATGCTCTCTTCAGTCGATTTCATAAACACTAAGTCTGATCGATTGCTCGCAGTGGCCAAGCAGGTGATTACACATGTTTTGTTGGGCATTCATCAACGTCGCAGGTGTGTCGTCCCGCCCCAGACGTTGTCGGAACTGTCTGCCGAGGAGGCAGATACTGCATCCTCAATGAGGATGTAGTATCTGCCTATATGAGGATTCCTCATGTGCTGAATATTCGTCAACGGCGCACCTGTGTCGTTCTTCTGCCCGCAGACGTTGTCGGAGCTGTCTGCCGAGCAGGCCGAGACTGACTTCCTCATGGAGGCGACCATCATGTCGAAATTCGTCCATCCCAACATCGTGCACTTCATCGGCGTCAGCTTCGAGAAGCAGCCGCACTTCATCGTACTGGAGCTGCTGTCGGGCGGCGACCTTAAGAGCTTCCTGCGAGAGAGTCGACCTACCTCGGTAGGTGGCAGCTGTGGTGTGCACAGCCTTTGTAGGTGGCAGCACTTGCGCGACGCTGGCCCCGAGCGGATCGAGTGTGAGTACCTGGACGGTTGAAGGCGTTGAACTTGTACAATTTGTTTTTAAATAGCTGTTGCGCTGTTCCCAACGCTGGCTCTGAGCATGTATGACGTTGTGCGCCAGACCATCTGCTCACGGGGAATTTTGGCCTGTTGGAATGCGCTTTTATCCTAGTTGGAGTGTTCCGACGTCATTTTTCACCATTATTAGCCTATTGGGGCAAAAGTCAGAAAGTTGGCCAAACTGTTCGTTAACCTTTCTATACAGCTGAGTTAATTAAAAATGCCATTTTCACGTGCGATCCACCTATCTCAACAAGACATTTTAATAACAATGACAAATCAAAGTGCACAAATTTCTATAAAATCGAAATTTCCAAATCTTCGAATTTTTATTTTTTACATACCAGTTCGTTACACCTTTTCTTTCTGATTCAAATATTCTCTTCAGTTTTGAACTCGTCCAACCATGCATCCCCGGGGTAAAAAAAAAGAAATAACGCCGTCAATGACGCCATAATTTCCCGTTCTTACGTTTTTCCTGGCACAATTTGAATAGTTTTGCTTACGCTCTTCCGGGATCGTCATGGGCTATCCGACGGTGCCTTTATTTCTTGATCTGTGGTTCCATTTGTTCTGAGATCCCCGGCCGGGAGAAGCACGATCTGCGGTCCGGCCTGGCGCGGGATGGCACAGCCCCAGCCTGCTGCTCGGCTCTCTCCGTTCCAAGGTGTGACTGTTTTCAGGAGCGGGCGCCCGGCCTCAAGATGCATGACCTGCTCAAGTGTGCCATCGACGTGGGGAAAGGCTGCGAGTATCTGGAGAACAAACGCTTCATTCACCGGGACATCGCAGCCAGAAACTGTCTGCTCACCACCAAGGGGCCCGGCCGGGTGGTGAAGATCGCCGACTTCGGCATGTCCAGAGACATCTACCGGTGGGTTTCTCCACTCGATCATCTGAATGGAGGCCGCCCTGTTGCCCATCCTGCCTGAGGGCTACTGTCGACCACGGCAAGAGGGGATGCTGTCGAGAAAACCCAAGAGGGGCTGCTGTCGAGCAAACCCAAGAGGGGCTGCTATCGATCAAACCCGAGAGGGGCTGCTATCGATCAAACCTGAGAGGGGCTGATGTCGACCATACCCGAGAGGGGCTGCTGTCGACCATATCAGAGAGGGGCTGCTGTCGACCATACCGGAGAGGGGCCCGAGAGGGGCTGCTGTCGACCATACACGAAAGGGGCTGCTGTCGACCATATCAGAGAGGGGCTGCTGTCGAGCAAACCCGAGAGGGGCTGCTGTCGAGCAAATCCGAGAGGGGCTGCTGTCGAGCAAATCCGAGAGGGGCTGCTGTCGACCATACCCGAGAGGGGATGCTGTCGACCATACCCGAGAGGGGTTGATGTCGACTATACTCGGGGAGGTGGTGGCCGCCTTCACTTCCTTTTACGATTCGCAGCAGGTACAAAGTCAATACATCCAGGTCCACTTGAACAGTCGCAACGTACGTGAAAGTCACCGTTTAAGTGCTCCTCCAGTTTTGGGGCACCTGGGTCAGGCTACCATGCTGTTTGCCATCGAGACTGTAGGCTAAGTGGGGCTTTCTTCAACTAGCAGCAAAAACAAATCAACTTGAACAGCCTGCCGTCCTGGCCGTAACGTTTGGCAAAGGCGCATAGCTAGTTGTGAGACGACGCGACCTGCCGTCGCGAAGTAAACACGCACATGTCACTTCACTCTTCGAGAGTCCGGAGTGTGTTTAATTTACCAGGTACCGCCGGCCTCTTCTGTTTCCACTTTGCTATTTGTCATGGGTCAACTTGCTCTCGTGTTGACGTTTTTGGCTTGCTCTGCGCTCTGTGCGGAGGAATTTAGCGAGGAATATGGACATCGTGCGCGGAGTTTCACCGCCTCTGGGATGGCATTCGATGAAATACATGGCTGATTCTGTTTATGCATGTATGCATATGCTGTTTATGCAGTTCATGTCACAGATAACTTTACTTTACTTCAGTGCCTGAAGACAATCATGGTATTTGCTGCAAAATTCCGAGAGGCGAAGTGAAGATACCAAGAAGTGTTTCAGAGCTCCTCCAGTGCTGAACAAGAATTATCATTCCTCGTTCGTGACGCACGAAGCGCGGCGCCTCACTAGCTACATGTATCAGCCAACTCTGGGTGGCGCCTCACTAGCTACATGTATCAGCCAACTCTGGGTGGCGCCTCACTAGCTACATGTATCAGCCAACTCTTGGTGGCACCTCACTAGCTACATGTATCAGCCAACTCTTGGTGGCACCTCACTAGCTACATGTATCAGCCAACTCTTGGTGGCACCTCACTAGCTACATGTATCAGCCAACTCTGGGTGGCGCCTCACTAGCTACATGTATCAGCCAACTCTGGGTGGCACCTCACTAGCTACATGTATCAGCCAACTCTTGGTGGCGCCTCACTAGCTACATGTGCCAGCCAACTCTGAGTGGCGCCTCACTAGCTACATGTATCAGCCAACTCTGAGTGGCACCTCACTAGCTACATGTGCCAGCCAACTCTTGGTGGCACCTCACTAGCTACATGTATCAGCCAACTCTGGGTGGCGCCTCACTAGCTACATGTATCAGCCAACTCTGGGTGGCGCCTCACTAGCTACATGTATCAGCCAACTCTGGGTGGCACCTCACTAGCTACATGTGCCAGCCAACTCTGGGTGGCGCCTCACTAGCTACATGTATCAGCCAACTCTGGGTGGCACCTCACTAGCTACATGTATCAGCCAACTCTGGGTGGCGCCTCACTAGCTACATGTATCAGCCAACTCTGGGTGGCGCCTCACTAGCTCCATGTATCAGCCAACTCTGGGTGGCACCTCACTAGCTACATGTATCAGCCAACTCTGGGTGGCACCTCACTAGCTACATGTATCAGCCAACTCTGGGTGGCGCCTCACTAGCTCCATGTATCAGCCAACTCTGGGTGGCACCTCACTAGCTACATGTATCAGCCAACTCTGGGTGGCGCCTCACTAGCTACATGTATCAGCCAACTCTGGGTGGCACCTCATTAGCTACATGTATCAGCCAACTCTGAGTGGCGCCTCATTAGCTCCATGTATCAGCCAACTCTGGGTGGCACCTCACTAGCTACATGTATCAGCCAACTCTGGGTGGCGCCTCACTAGCTACATGTATCAGCCAACTCTGGGTGGCGCCTCACTAGCTACATGTATCAGCCAACTCTGGGTGGCACCTCATTAGCTACATGTATCAGCCAACTCTGGGTGGCGCCTCACTAGCTCCATGTATCAGCCAACTCTGGGTGGCACCTCACTAGCTACATGTATCAGCCAACTCTGGGTGGCGCCTCACTAGCTACATGTATCAGCCAACTCTGGGTGGCGCCTCACTAGCTACATGTATCAGCCAACTCTGGGTGGCACCTCACTAGCTACATGTATCAGCCAACTCTGAGTGGCACCTCATTAGCTACATGTATCAGCCAACTCTGGGTGGCGCCTCACTAGCTACATGTATCAGCCAACTCTGAGTGGCGCCTCACTAGCTACATGTATCAGCCAACTCTGGGTGGCACCTCACTAGCTACATGTGCCAGCCAACTCTGAGTGGCGCCTCATTAGCTACATGTGCCAGCCAACTCTGGGTGGCACCTCACAAGCTACATGTATCAGCCAACTCTGAGTGGCGCCTCACTAGCTACATGTATCAGCCAACTCTTGGTGGCACCTCACTAGCTACATGTATCAGCCAACTCTGGGTGGCACCTCACTAGCTACATGTATTAGCCAACTCTGGGTGGCGCCTCACTAGCTACATGTATCAGCCAACTCTGAGTGGCGCCTCATTAGCTACATGTATCAGCCAACTCTGAGCGGCGCCTCACTAGCTCCATGTATCAGCCAACTCTGAGTGGCGCCTCACTAGCTACATGTATCAGCCAACTCTGAGTGGCGCCTCACTAGCTCCATGTATCAGCCAACTCTGAGTGGCGCCTCACTAGCTCCATGTATCAGCCAACTCTGAGTGGCGCCTCATTAGCTACATGTATCAGCCAACTCTGGGTGGCACCTCACTAGCTACATGTATCAGCCAACTCTGGGTGGCACCTCACTAGCTACATGTATCAGCCAACTCTGAGTGGCGCCTCATTAGCTACATGTATCAGCCAACTCTGGGTGGCGCCTCACTAGCTCCATGTATCAGCCAACTCTGAGTGGCGCCTCATTAGCTACATGTATCAGCCAACTCTGAGTGGCGCCTCATTAGCTACATGTATCAGCCAACTCTTGGTGGCACCTCACTAGCTACATGTATCAGCCAACTCTGAGTGGCGCCTCATTAGCTACATGTATCAGCCAACTCTGGGTGGCACCTCACTAGCTACATGTATCAGCCAACTCTGAGTGGCGCCTCATTAGCTACATGTATCAGCCAACTCTGAGTGGCGCCTCACTAGCTACATGTATCAGCCAACTCTGGGTGGCGCCTCACTAGCTACATGTATCAGCCAACTCTGAGTGGCGCCTCATTAGCTACATGTATCAGCCAACTCTGAGTGGCGCCTCACTAGCTACATGTATCAGCCAACTCTGGGTGGCGCCTCACTAGCTCCATGTATCAGCCAACTTTTGGTTATATGTGCACCTGATCCATACGCCAGAGTGATTTTTGGGTTATAAATTAGGGAAAACCATGACCATCATAATGTCACTCCCGGATATTATCCCGATTCTATTGCACTTGTTTCATCCTCTACCTTTTACGCCCTCGTCCGTCGTCTAAATGGTCATGTGTGGTGCTTGGTGTACGAAGGCATTTCTCTTGATCTGATAAAGCAGGCACAGACGCCGCTGGCTTGATGGTGCTGATTTTACGGTGTTGATCTGCTGGAACTGGTCTGATGCCACTGACCCGCTGGTGCTGATTTGACGGAATTGAACTGCTGGAACTGGTCTAATACCACTGACCTGCTGGTGCTGATTTGACGGTATTGAACTGCTGGAACTTGTCTGATGCCACTAATCTGTTGGTGCTGATATGACGGTACTGATCTGATGGAACTGACCTGATACCACTGACCTGTTGTTGCTGATTTGAAGGGCATTGATCCGCTGTAACTGGTCTGCCACCACTGACATGACGTGGCTGGTCTGTCTTCAGCGCGGATTATTACCGTAAGGGAGGACGAACTATGATCCCCGTCAAGTGGATGCCTCCCGAGGCCTTCCTGGACGGAGTGTTCACCACAAAGACGGACGTCTGGTGAGTTATGGGCGTCTGGTGAGTTATGGGCGTCTGGTTAGGTATGGGGTCTGGTGAGTCATGTGCAGAGTCCTGAGAACTGACGCTAATTAGTTATGGGTCCTGGAGGCGGAATCTGCTGTGTTCTTTATGGCTATTTATTCCCGCTGGAAAAATAGACTCTAGAACTGCGATCGTTGTCTGAATGCAGCAACATATTCATTTAGATCCGTGCGATATTCTCCAATCATGCGACAATGCCTTGAAGTATTTTAAGGACGTAAATTATTCCGATTCCTCCATGTTTACCTTCAAGAAATATATCTTTTGGCGCATGTTTTGAACGAACACTGTATGCGAAATATAAGCGCAACACGCGATCTCCAAGGCATGTGTTGCACAAACAAGAGCACAAACTACAAGTGCTTCTACACCATTTGCTAAGACAAAAATCCGAAGTATCTCCAATTACTAAACTATAGATAGTTAGCTATTGTCATTTAGCACATCGCGTGTGTTTAAGTTATTGTCATTTGGCACATCATGTTCACAGAGTGACTCTGAATATTACAATTTCAGAAACGATATGCTTTGAAAGTGTGGTTCCTTGTAATGTGCCATAACCTTCAAAATTAACTGCGTACGTGCATGGTATCGGCAGCGCTACTCCCTCGCTCGATATCCGAATTATGATATTCCACGCAACTGAGCTTGTGAGCCATCACTGAATTGGCAGTGGAGTAGGTAGACAAGCCCTCTACTAGCTAGAAAATCACCAGGATTTTTGGTAGCACATTGTCCTCGTGCTACTCTGAACATCCAAAGTTGAGTTGAGATCCAGAACCTTAACAATTATCAAGTGGCGGTTGCAACGTTTTTCATGTGCAATAGTCAATGATCTCCCATGATCTCACGCATGGCAATATTTGTGTGTTATCTTAAACAGTAGCATCGGGTCATCGTTTTAGTATCCTAATGCATTTAATAGCTGTACGTTAGATGGAACGATCCTGTACGAATGATCACGTGCCTCGCACGGGCAGTACGCTACTGGAGCACCCACACCTCACACCACTATGCAGAGCATCACGCGAGATAGACAGTATTGCGTGCGCTAAAACATCAAAGCATATGTGAAAGCCGTAAGCAGATTAAGAAGACAATCAACACCGGAATTTGCACTTGCTGGTTTTGTTTGTGCTGTTGCACTTATTAGGTATGCCAAATGTAGATGGTCATCGCATTTAACTGTTCCAAAACCAGTTCCACAACACAGAAGATCACAAATGAGCATCTGCCACTAGGAATATAATTTTTGAACACTCCAGAAGTAAAGAAAGCATCCCACTATTGGTTTTCATGTGGTCTTAGCATGTGTGATATGCTGAGCTCCCCAACGGTAAGATACTTCGAATGCCTTTCTTCTAACCTTCTCCTATCCGCCAGCATTCAAGTTTGGAAACATACCTCTAGCCTGTATAGCTTACAATATTATCATTCGGGTTCCACCATTGCATAAGGAGACCATGTTCAGCTGGCGCGTTCTTGCACCTACGTTCCGCATATCTTGTCCACCACCGGTCTCGTCTGTCCTCTGTCTACGTCACGAAGAGTTGTTGCTACCATCTTCCGGAGTGTTCCCATCTTGCAGTGCAGAATAGTGACGCATTGCACCGGCTCTGCCGGTCGGAAGGCGTGCTGCACGATATGGTAACAGGGTGCTCCATTAGAAGGTACTGCAGCACGGTAACAGACGGTGCCCCATTTGAAGGTACTGCAGCACGGTAACAGATGGTGCCCCATTGGAAGGTACTGCAGCATGGTAACAAAGGGTGCCCATTAGAAGGTGCTGCAGCACGGTAACAGATGGTGCCCCATTAGAAAGTACAGCAGACTGAGCAACACGGTAACAGAGGGTGCCCCATTAGATGGTGCAGCACACTGAGCAACACGGTAACAGAGGGTGCCCCATTAGATGGTGCAGCACACTGAGCAACACGGTGACAGAGGGTGCCCCATTAGATGGTGCAGCACACTGAGCAACACGGTAACAGAGGGTGCCCCGTTAGATGGTGCAGCACACTGAGCAACACGGTAACAGAGGGTGCCCCATTAGATGGTGCAGCACACTGAGCAACACGGTAACAGAGGGTGCCCCATTAGATGGTGCAGCACACTGAGCAACACGGTGACAGAGGGTGCCCCATTAGAAACAACAGGTGACAGAGGGTGCCCCATTAGATGGTGCAGCACACTGAGCAACACGGTGACAGAGGGTGCCCCATTAGATGGTGCAGCACACTGAGCAACACGATGACAGAGGGTGCCCCATTAGATGGTGCAGCACACTGAGCAACACGATGACAGAGGGTGCACCCACGTAAGATAGATGGTGCAGCACACTGAGCAACACGATGACAGAGGGTGCCCCGTTAGATGGTGCAGCACACTGAGCAACACGGTGACAGAGGGTGCCCCATTAGATGGTGCAGCACACTGAAAAAAACGGTGACAGAGGGTGCCCCATTAGATGGTGCAGCACACTGAGCAACACGATGACAGAGGGTGCCCCATTAGATGGTGCAGCACACTGAGCAACACGTGAGCAACACACGATGACAGAGGGTGCCCCATTAGATGGTGCAGCACACTGAGCAACACGGTAACAGAGGGTGCCCCATTAGATGGTGCAGCACACTGAGCAACACGGTGACAGAGGGTGCCCCATTAGATGGTGCAGCACACTGAGCAACACGGTGACAGAGGGTGCCCCATTAGATGGTGCAGCACACTGAGCAACACGGTAACAGAGGGTGCCCCATTAGATGGTGCAGCACACTGAGCAACACGGTAACAGAGGGTGCCCCATCAGAATGTACTGCGCAGTTGTCACCGATCAGTCTTCTGTTCTAGAAGGAATGCAACTCATGGCAGAATAGGTACGTCGTGCAAACCCATCCAAAGATACGGCAGCGACAGCTGGGCCGGTGTCGACTGCATCTACCAGGAGCATTTTTGGATGCTCAGTCATGTTCCAACGTTGAAGCTGCTCTCCTCTGTTGTGTTGTCGTATGCACCATGGGTGTGTACGCACCGCATGTTGAAGGTGCCCTCCTCTGGTGCGCTGTCGTATGCACCAGGGGTTCACATGCACCGCATGCTTCACCGTTGCCGATATTTCTTCCTGGGTGGGGAGGTGCCATTGTACGAGAAGTAACGGTTGCCATCCGCACATGTTTTCGACAACGACGTTTATCACTTTTTAACCGCGAAACTTTCAAAAAGGTACTACGCCAGAACACCAGCGTCTCGAAACCCATAAAGGCGTACTACCCTTTGCTTTACCAGCGGTTCAAGTCTCCGAGTTCCTCGATATAACGGCAAGGCGAGAACTGGCTTGATTAAGAAAGCCAGCGTATAAAAATGCAATGCATGAAACCCCATGCTTCGAAACTCCATGCTTCAAACCCTGGTGTCTCTAAACCAACGAAATACTCAAATTTCCAAAGTTTCTAAGAAGTCCACATACGTTTGTTTAATGGGAACGCCCGTACTAAAGTGGGCGACCATGGGATGTACTAAAGTGGACGACTATGGGATGTACATACTAAAGTGGGCGATTATGGGGCGTATTAAAGTGGCCGACCCTGGGACGTATGGCGTCACAGATGCCGTCAACGCGTCTAGAATAACGTGCAGAAAGGAAAAGGCACCCGTTCGTGCCCTGCCTAGTCAGTAAATGTCGGACTACTTTTCGTCTAAAAGTAGCGTTGGAACTTTCGAACCCGTGACTGTCTCCTGTGTTGGAAGTTATCCAGCTGCCAGGCCCAGCTCCACAGATCACGGCTCTGGTTCACTGACCGCCGACTTGTATTGGCAAACTGTCTAACGTCTTCCTAACCATGCTGAATAAATGTGTCGACTGCACAACGCTTTGAAGTCGTTGACACGCCTGCAACCGGCATCATATGGGAACGTATGATGTTTGCATAGCGCGACGGCCGTTGTTTCTAGTGAAATGCTGTTGGTTGAGTGTGGCCCGCTGCCCGTTGTGCGTTGATGCCGGCTGGGGCTTGCTGCGCTGTGCTGTGATGTGGTGCTGTGTAGTTTGCCTTGTGCGGAGTACTAGGATGTGTATGTGTGTGGAGATGTGGACTGATGAAGTCTGTGGACTGATGTGGACTGATGACTGATGAGCGTGGACTTGCCGGATGATGAAGGATGGGATGAGATGAACGGAGCAGATGAGGTGAGGTGGTCTGAACAGATGCGAAGAGACGAGACGAGTCTAGACAACAGCAGGTAACGTAGTAAATTCCTGAGGATGTGCTCACGGTGCACTTTTGGGATATAGAGGGAATGAAGCGGGTTATCGCATTTCCCCAATTATAATTTCAAAACAAAACAACATATATACACTGTTTATAATCATATTTGCTCCCCAATGTTTTCCCAAATGTCGTATCTGCACACCTTTATTTATGACGTGTAAGTTAGTTATACCCCAGCAGACCCATTCCTTGGTAGGTGCGCCGCAACATGATGCCTGCAACCAGTGGTGTTATTTCCGTAGGACATTTTTTATCGCGTTTCATAAATTTGTGGTCTATGGGGCGATCCAGAGTGTATAAAACGCGATGCATGTATTCGCACGGAACAATTTCCCAATTCGTTGGAGGCTTGTTTTGGTAGTTTAAAGAAATTTAGCTTGACCTATGGAATGCCTGTCTTCTTCAGATAATTGCGATGGAAAATACTGTCATATTTTATGTTCCGAATATTCGTCATATATATATATATATATATATATATATATATATATATATATATATATATATATGTATATATAGTTATATATGTACTTACTATGTTCCACACAGTACCTCCATCGATTCATCGTCCTTGTAGCTGGAAAGAAGGCCTTTTGAATGGGAAGCCTTCTGGACATCGAAGGATTCGAAAGAACTCGAAAGAAGACCTGGTGCCAGTAAGGAGTCCTCTTGGCTGGAAAATAGAACCTAGGGCTGGAAGGAGGCTCCCAGACTGGAAAAAGTTATCTGAACCAGAAAATGGTCACAGAGCTAGAAGTGATGTCCCACACTGGAGAAGGCGCAGGACTGGAAAGGACGCTCTTTAATGGGTATTAATATGGGCATAATTGCACTTACCTTTTGTGAAGCCTCACATGCTGCGGAGGACCTATTGGTCTTGGGATGCTCCCTCCATTCTGGAACACTCCACAAGCGGATTTCTGACTTCGCCCTCGGCGATATTTCAAGTAAGGCAAGAATGTTCGTTTGGACAGCATCTCTAATGGTGATAAATGGTGATAAGCGCTGGTCGTGCGCGCTAGCACCTGCGAGACTTCATATCTCCTGGCATCGAAATTATGGCGACGAAGGTGGAATTTTGAGGTCAGTGGGACGTAGGAGACCCTGAGAGTTAACCTCAAGTAAAAAGCATGCAATCCCTTTTGTCCGGTCAGAAAGCGTGACCGTGACCCGAGTACCACCGCTACACCACATTGAGCCGAATGTTCGTGCATGTTCGTGACGTCATGGCTGGGCTAGTTTTGCCAGATGGCGGTACCTGATCTTCTATGGCCTTGGCCTGACCCGCACAAAATTATCAACTCATCTTGTATGCTATGTTGTTTTGTATAATCTTAATCTGAATGAATGCCTGAGTGGGCTTGTGAACCCTGCGCTAAGCGAACCTTGACCTCAACACCTGGGAAGTCCGCTTCAACAAAACTTAAGCCGGAAGTTTAGCTTGCCACCAATGCTTTGACACGATGTTCCCGAATATCTTGGCCCAGTTTTCAGCTGACATGAAGTCTGCGGCTAAATTGAGGGTTTCAAGCGACTCGCACCTTGTGTTGCCAGGCTCCGGGGACCAATGCAGACTCACATCTTGTGTTGCCAGGCTCCGGGGACCAATGTAGACTCGCACCTTGTGCTGCCAGGCTCCGGGGACCAATGCAGACTCGCACCTTGTGCTGCCAGGCTCCGGGGACCAATGTAGACTCGCACCTTGTGCTGCCAGGCTCCGGGGACCAATGCAGACTCGCACCTTGTGCTGCCAGGCTCCGGGGACCAATGCAGACTCGCACCTTATGTTGCCAGGCTCCGGGGACCAATGCATGCTCGCATCTTGTGCTATCAAGTGGCGGGGATCAATGCAGACTCGCAGCTTGTGTTGCCAAGTGGCGAGTGCCAATGCAATCTCGTCCACAACCACCTGAGCTCTCGATGAACCTTTTTCGTATGTGCCTGCCCACTAAGTCACATCCACAGCAGTGACATAGCCTGTTTTCCTGCAGGATACTAAACTTAGGACATCACCGATCTCATCAACACATCATTGAGGTGTTCTTGGGGCTGCCACGTCACTTTCAATCTAACCCAGACATCTTGATCACCCTCTTTGAGTGCCCAGACGTACACCATCATCATTGTGTGTATGGCCGAATGGTCAAATGACCTGACCTGACCTACTGTCAGGTCAGGTCAGGTCACTGGACCGATGTTAGGGTTGCGTGTTGAAATCCACTCGCCTCCGTGTTGAAATCCACTCGCAAGATATTGTCGGTAGTCACACCACCGGTAGACAAACTTCGATAAACAGTGTTCTGGTGATAACATCAAAACAAAAATCCAGAACTTTTGGCCTGGTGGGGTGCAAAATTGACTGATTAAAGCCGTAATATAGCGGTGAGAGATTGGTTCGTGTCCCGCCTTATTAGTTATATTTCCCCCCTGCCAGGTTCCTGTCATTTTTTCCGCCTGTGCCAGGTTCTAGTTACTTTTCCTCCTGTGCCAGGTTCTAGCTACTTTTCCGCCTGTGCCAGGTTCTTTGCTGTAAGCGTACATCGTGTGTAGTTCGAACAAGACATGCCGTACAAATATTACAGTAATCTCAATGTGAGCACCTCCCATTCTTTCTCCTCAATATCGAGTATAAGAGCAGTAAGTTTAGTTGGTTAAGGTACGTACCTATATCGGCGCAATATAGCTGAAGCAGCTGATGCGCCCAAAAATCCTGAGAAAAAAACTACACTCAAGTTACGTACACAGCCTGTTAAAGCAATTGGAACAATAAGGACATCTTAGTTGCATGTTTCAAGATCGAGCCGATGCGTCCTTGGAACTTCGCTGTATACACGTTTTCCCCTCTGCTCACTTCAGTTCAGTTCAACTTATTGCGTTTTCATCCCGAATATTATAAGGTTTTTCGGTCATCATGTCAGTTCACGTCAAAACTTGGCGGATACAACCATGGAAAAGGACAAATGAAATCGATTAATTCAGTCATCCCGTCCGCGCAGCAATTCCATTAGATTGGCTTTGAACCGCGAACACCACGACTGGCAGCGGACTGTACCGGACCTGTCAGCACTGTTGTGTGGACGGTGAGAGGTGGTTGGTGTGGCGCGGGTGTGGTCTGACTGTACCGGACCTGTCAGCTCTGTTGTGTGGACGGTGAGAGGTGGTTGGTGTGGCGCGGGTGTGGTCTGACTGTACCGGACCTGTCAGCTCTGTTGTGTGGACGGTGAGAGGTGGTTGGTGTGGCGCGGGTGTGGTCTGACTGTACCGGACCTGTCAGCTCTGTTGTGTGGACGGTGAGAGGTGGTTGGTGTGGCGCGGGTCTGGTCTGACTGTACCGGACCTGTCAGCTCTGTTGTGTGGACGGTGAGAGGTGGTTGGTGTGGCGCGGGTGTGGTCTGACTGTACCGGACCTGTCAGCTCTGTTGTGTGGACGGTGAGAGGTGGTTGGTGTGGCGCGGGTCTGGTCTGACTGTACCGGACCTGTCAGCTCTGTTGTGTGGACGGTGAGAGGTGGTTGGTGTGGCGCGGGTGTGGTCTGACTGTACCGGACCTGTCAGCTCTGTTGTGTGGACGGTGAGAGGTGGTTGGTGTGGCGCGGGTGTGGTCTGACTGTACCGGACCTGTCAGCTCTGTTGTGTGGACGGTGAGAGGTGGTTGGTGTGGCGCGGGTGTGGTCTGACTGTACCGGACCTGTCAGCTCTGTTGTGTGGACGGTGAGAGGTGGTTGGTGTGGCGCGGGTGTGGTCTGACTGTACCGGACCTGTCAGCTCTGTTGTGTGGACGGTGAGAGGTGGTTGGTGTGGCGCGGGTCTGGTCTGACTGTACCGGACCTGTCAGCTCTGTTGTGTGGACGGTGAGAGGTGGTTGGTGTGGCGCGGGTGTGGTCTGACTGTACCGGACCTGTCAGCTCTGTTGTGTGGACGGTGAGAGGTGGTTGGTGTGGCGCGGGTGTGGTCTGACTGTACCGGACCTGTCAGCTCTGTTGTGTGGACGGTGAGAGGTGGTTGGTGTGGCGCGGGTGTGGTCTGACTGTACCGGACCTGTCAGCTCTGTTGTGTGGACGGTGAGAGGTGGTTGGTGTGGCGCGGGTGTGGTCTGACTGTACCGGACCTGTCAGCTCTGTTGTGTGGACGGTGAGAGGTGGTTGGTGTGGCGCGGGTCTGGTCTGACTGTACCGGACCTGTCAGCTCTGTTGTGTGGACGGTGAGAGGTGGTTGGTGTGGCGCGGGTGTGGTCTGACTGTACCGGACCTGTCAGCTCTGTTGTGTGGACGGTGAGAGGTGGTTGGTGTGGCGCGGGTGTGGTCTGACTGTACCGGACCTGTCAGCTCTGTTGTGTGGACGGTGAGAGGTGGTTGGTGTGGCGCGGGTGTGGTCTGACTGTACCGGACCTGTCAGCTCTGTTGTGTGGCGCGGTGAGAGGTGGTTGGTGTGGCGCGGGTGTGGTCTGACTGTACCGGACCTGTCAGCTCTGTTGTGTGGACGGTGAGAGGTGGTTGGTGTGGCGCGGGTGTGGTCTGACTGTACCGGACCTGTCAGCTCTGTTGTGTGGACGGTGAGAGGTGGTTGGTGTGGCGCGGGTGTGGTCTGACTGTACCGGACCTGTCAGCTCTGTTGTGTGGACGGTGAGAGGTGGTTGGTGTGGCGCGGGTGTGGTCTGACTGTACCGGACCTGTCAGCTCTGTTGTGTGGACGGTGAGAGGTGGTTGGTGTGGCGCGGGTCTGGTCTGACTGTACCGGACCTGTCAGCTCTGTTGTGTGGACGGTGAGAGGTGGTTGGTGTGGCGCGGGTGTGGTCTGACTGTACCGGACCTGTCAGCTCTGTTGTGTGGACGGTGAGAGGTGGTTGGTGTGGCGCGGGTGTGGTCTGACTGTACCGTTGGGACCGTTACCGGACCTGTCAGCTCTGTTGTGTGGACGGTGAGAGGTGGTTGGTGTGGCGCGGGTGTGGTCTGACTGTACCGGACCTGTCAGCTCTGTTGTGTGGACGGTGAGAGGTGGTTGGTGTGGCGCGGGTGTGGTCTGACTGTACCGGACCTGTCAGCTCTGTTGTGTGGACGGTGAGAGGTGGTTGGTGTGGCGCGGGTGTGGTCTGACTGTACCGGACCTGTCAGCTCTGTTGTGTGGACGGTGAGAGGTGGTTGGTGTGGCGCGGGTGTGGGGTCTGACTGTACCGGACCTGTCAGCTCTGTTGTGTGGACGGTGAGAGGTGGTTGGTGTGGCGCGGGTGTGGTCTGACTGTACCGGACCTGTCAGCTCTGTTGTGTGGACGGTGAGAGGTGGTTGGTGTGGCGCGGGTGTGGTCTGACTGTACCGGACCTGTCAGCTCTGTTGTGTGGACGGTGAGAGGTGGTTGGTGTGGCGCGGGTCTGGTCTGACTGTACCGGACCTGTCAGCTCTGTTGTGTGGACGGTGAGAGGTGGTTGGTGTGGCGCGGGTGTGGTCTGACTGTACCGGACCTGTCAGCTCTGTTGTGTGGACGGTGAGAGGTGGTTGGTGTGGCGCGGGTCTGGTCTGACTGTACCGGACCTGTCAGCTCTGTTGTGTGGACGGTGAGAGGTGGTTGGTGTGGCGCGGGTGTGGTCTGACTGTACCGGACCTGTCAGCTCTGTTGTGTGGACGGTGAGAGGTGGTTGGGGGCGCGGGTGTGGTCTGACTGTACCGGACCTGTCAGCTCTGTTGTGTGGACGGTGAGAGGTGGTTGGTGTGGCGCGGCCCCCCAGTCTGTTGTGTGGACTGAAGGTGGTACCGGTCTGACTGTACCGACTGTCACTCTGTTGTGTGGACGGTGAGAGGTGGTTGGTGTGGCGCGGGTGTGGTCTGACTGTACCGGACCTGTCAGCTCTGTTGTGTGGACGGTGAGAGTGGTTGTGTGTGGCGCGGGTGTGGTCTGACTGTACCGGACCTGTCAGCTCTGTTGTGTGGACGGTGAGAGGTGGTTGGTGTGGGCGGGTGTGGTCTGACTGTACCGCGAACCGCCGTCAGCTCTGTGTGGACGGTGAGAGGTGGTTGGTGTGGCGCGGGTGTGGTCTGACTGTACCGGACCTGTCAGCTCTGTTGTGTGGACGGTGAGAAGTGGTTGGTGGGGGGGGGGTGTGGTCTGACTGTACCGGACCTGTCAGCTCTGTTGTGTGGACGGTGAGAGGTGGTTGGTGTGGCGCGGGTGTGGTCTGACTGTACCGGACCTGTCAGCTCTGTTGTGTGGACGGTGAGAAGGGTTTTGTTTGGGGGGGGTTTTGTTTAACTGTACCGGACCTGTCAGCTCTGTTTGTGGACGGTGAGAGGTGGTTGGTGTGGCGCGGGTGTGGTCTGACTGTACCGGACCTGTCAGCTCTGTTGTGTGGACGGTGAGAGGTGGTTGGTGTGGCGCGGGTGTGGTCTGACTGTACCGGACCTGTCAGCTCTGTTGTGTGGACGGTGAGAGGTGGTTGGTGTGGCGCGGGTGTGGTCTGACTGTACCGGACCTGTCAGCTCTGTTGTGTGGACGGTGAGAGGTGGTTGGTGTGGCGCGGGTGTGGTCTGACTGTACCGGACCTGTCAGCTCTGTTGTGTGGACGGTGAGAGGTGGTTGGTGTGGCGCGGGTCTGGTCTGACTGTACCGGACCTGTCAGCTCTGTTGTGTGGACGGTGAGAGGTGGTTGGTGTGGCGCGGGTGTGGTCTGACTGTACCGTACCTGTCAGCTCTGTTGTGTGGACGGTGAGAGGTGGTTGGTGTGGCGCGGGTGTGGTCTGACTGTACCGGACCTGTCAGCTCTGTTGTGTGGCTGGTGAGAGGTGGTGAGAGGTGGGTCGCCCGTCAGGACCACCACGTGTCCGGTCTCCGGCCGACAGGTCGTTCGGCGTGCTGCTGTGGGAGGTGATGACGCTGGGCCAGCTGCCGTACCCGGGCCGCGGCAACACGGAGGTGATGCAGCTGGTGATGGACGGCGGCCGGCTCGACTGCCCCGGCCACTGTCCGCCGCCCGTGTACGGCGTCATGTGCCAGTGTTGGCAGCACGTGCCCGAGGAGAGGCCCAGCTTCACCACTGTGTTGGAGCGGCTTGACTACTGCCTACAGGTAATGGGATACCACTGCCTACAGGTAGTGGAGCACAACTGCCTACAGGTAATGGAATACCACTGACTACAGGTAATGGAGCACCGCTGCCTAAAGGTGATGAGATACCACTGCCTACAGGTAGTGGAGCATAACCGCCTACAGGTAAAGAAGCACAACGGAGATGTATCATAACCTCCACAGGTCATAACCTCCACAGTTCATAACCTCCACAAATTCAACATACTCGAGGCGGTCGTCGCCTCCACAGGTCATAGCCTCCACAGTTCACAACCTCCACAACTCCGAAACGGTCATAACCTCCACAGGTCACAACCTCCACAACTCTGATGCGGTCACAACCTCCACAGTTCACAACCTCCACAACTCAGAAGCGGCCATAGCCTCCACAGCTCACAACCTCCACAGATTCAAGAACTTCATAATTTACTAGAAGCATCACTTCAGCTAGATATCGCTAGGTAGCAACACGGTCTAGGTACTATGTTAGGTTAGATTACTGTACTCCAACGTTCAATCTCATGACATTCATTCCACATTCGTTGCGATAATGCCTAGACAGTGCTGCTACCTAGCGATAGCTAGCTGAAGTGATGCTTCTGGGAAATTATGAGTTCTTGAATATGTGGAGGTTGTGAGCTGTGGAGGCTATGATCGCTTCGGAGTTGTGGAGGTTGTAACCTGTGGAGGTTCTGGTCGCTTCGGAGTTGTGGAGGTTGTGACCTGTGGAGGCTATGACCGCTTCGTAGTTGTGGAGGTTGTGACCTGTGGAGGTTATGACCGCTTCAATGTTGTGGATGTTGTGAGCTTTTGAGGTTATGATCTGTAGAGGTTACGACCTTTTTGGCTATGTTGAATTTGTGGAGGTTATGAACTGTGGAGGTTATGACCTGTGGAGGTTATGATACGCTGTCAGCACAACTGCCCAAAGGTAATCAGACCGCTGATGTGTGGTGGTCGGCAGTATCCCATGGTGTACAGCACCGCCGACGTGTGGCGGTCGGCATTGACCCGTGGCGCCGCTGACGTTTGTCTGGCCGCAGGACCCGGACGTGATAGCCGCGCCGCTGCCGCTGTTCGACCGGGTCGGCTCTGCCGACAAGGACTCGACAGTGATGCGGCCGTCCGACTCGGAGCCGTTGGTGCCGCTCGAGGGTCAGAAGCGCGCGCGCGGCGGCGACACGCCCGCCTCGTCCACCTCGGCCGACTACCTGGTGCCCACGCAGCCCAGCAGCCAGTCGCTGAGCACGGTGCGCACCGAGCTGGCGTCCGAGCCCAGCTGGGAGAACGTGGCCGGCTCCGACGACGGCCTCCTCTCGGAGACGTCCCTGGGCGCGGCCGAGCGGCGCCGCGGCGGCCTGACCAGCTCGCCCAGCGCCACGCCGCTGCTGGCCACGCCCGACGAGCCGCCCGACTGGTCGGCGCCGGCGCCGGCGCCGGTGTCGGCGCCGACGTCGGCGCACGGCCGCCGTCAGCGCGGCTCTCCTCCCGAGAGGACGGCGCTGCTGGGCCCGCCGCCGTCGCCGCCGCCGCCGCCGTCGCAGGCGCAGTCGCTTCCGCAGCCGCTGCCGCCGACGCCGCCGACGTCCGACGCCCGGCGGCGGCCGCGCGGACGCAAGCCGGCGCCGCTGAAGCTGGACCCGGGCGGCCTGCCGCCGGGCGCTGCGGGCCGCGCGCCGCCCTACATCAACGTCGGCACGGACGCCGTGCTAGCCGCGGCGACCATGCCTCGAACTACCTCCTATGACAAGGCGCTCGGCCGCACTGAGCCGTGCATTGTCGGCATTTCCACGCCCAAGGCCGACGCCGAGAAAAATCACAACTACAGCGAAATCCACTGTTAGCTCGTGCTCAGCGCGGTGGCGGCGGCCGCTCTGGCTCTGGTGGGCTCGACGGCAGCTGTTGGAGCGCCGAGAGGCTCGACGGCAGCTGTTGGGACTCTGGTGGGCTCTATGACATCTGCTGGGGCTCTCGCTGGCTCTGCGGCTGCTGTTGGAGCTCTAGTGGGCTCGACGGCAGCTGTTGGAGCTCCTGTGGGCTCTACGGCAGCTGTTGGAGCTCTGGTGAGATCGACTCCGTCGGCCGCTTTCACGGTGTGCGTCTGGTGGGATGTGCTGTGTTCGCGCAACGCACTGTCGCTTTATCACTGTCGAAGTCGCATTGTCTATTTTGATGCTTTCTGTCGCGCCAGCCCACCTGTGCTCGAGTCCGTGTCTGAGAATGAATACCTCAGTGCGTAGCCGGCCGCTGTGTCGCCGGTGGCGGCGCGACAGTGTGGCAGTGCGACAGCTCCGGCCGGCCGCTGTGTCGCCAGTGTCGCCGGTGGCGGCGCGACAGTGTGACAGTGCGACAGCTCCGGCCGGCCGCTGTGTCGCCAGTGTCGCCGGTGGCGGCGCGACAGTGTGACAGTGCGACAGCTCAGACGTCGGCGGCGGTGAAAGTGCGCCCGTGCGCGGCTTCCGCGGCCGACGCTCGGTGTGGGCGGCGCTATGTGTGCCGCCGCCCGGCCGACCGGCCGCATCCCGACTGGCACCGCCACAGAAATTGTTGGCCGCCAGAGGCGGACGATGTGGGGGGCTCCCGGCGCCCGTCGGCCACCCGCGATGACCCGCGGCGGTCCTCCCTGGCGACTTCTGATGACGCGGGACGCACGCTTCACGCTCTGTGTGGCGCAGTTCAATCATGGTGATTGCTCAGATGTGCTGTGTGTGATGGTGACTGTCGACTGTCGAGGTGCGCTGGCTGACCATTTGGTGCAGCTGCTGTCGGGGGGTGGATGTGGGTGGCAGTGCGCGCGTGCTGATCTGCGCTGTCTGCAGATAGTATTCCTAGCTTTTCTGAAGTCTTTTTCTTAACGAAAACATGCCGCGATGCCATGAATACCACGTTCTGATCAAGCACAATAGAAAGGCTCCATTCAGGGCATGCACATTGTGGAGTTGTATCTATCTGGGTATTTATATGTGTATATATATATATATATATATATATATATATATATATATATATATATATATATATATATATACGGATATACCTTGTTTCCGTTTCCGTGCTACAACCGGAAGTTTTGACCGGAAGTCACTAGCTCCAAGTTTTGTTTTGTTTTCCTGTTGGATTTTGGTCGGACACTCAGTGGGCAGCGTGCTGTACAAGGAGCTCTATAAAGCCACGTTTACCGCCGCACCACTTCTCTGTTTTTTCAACGTTCTGTCTGATTCCGACATTGTGGGAGAGCCGTCATAAAGCCGATAACTGAGCTTTCGGAGCTGATCGACGCCGCGTGGTGGCGCCGCCGCGTGAGTGGTCGGGCGCCGCCGCGACAAGTGTGCACTGCACGGCCGGCGCGGTGGTTCATCGCTCACGTGAGTCGGTCGGCTGTCGGCTGTCGGCTGCCGCTGTGCTGTGCTGTGCTGTGCTGTGCTGTGTGTGTGTGTGTATGTGTGTGTGTGTGTGTGTGTGTGTGTGTGTGTGTGTGTGTGTGTGTGTGTGTGTGTGCCAGTTGTCGGGGTCGACGGTCGGGTCGGCCCGGTGGCAGCCGCTCTGCCCTGTGACAAGTGGCGGCCGCCGCGACATGGCTGCTCTCACTGGCCGACACGACTCGCGTGCTCGTGGCGGTTGTTGACTCTTGTAAGACCGTCTCATGCATTGGTGCATTGGAATGTTCGAGCTATCTGTTTACTCGCGGTTGGTATATTTAGAATGCTGACTGCACATTGGGTGCCATGTTTCAGGGCATTTATCTGGCAGTGGTGCGAAGAGGTGCAAAGTCGGCGTGATCTACAATACCGACTGCACATTGGGTATCATATTTTAGGGCATTTATCTGGCAGCGGTGTGAAGAGGTGCAAGTTCGACGTGATCTGTCGGTCTACTATATGAGAAAAACGTCTCAATATGAACGTGCATATACGCGTATTGCGCGAAGCACTGGCGTAATGCTTCATGCCGGGCATGAGGTGGCGACGTGTAGACCCGTACGGGCCCCGGCGCACTGGGTACAGCTGCTGCAGCTCCATCGAACCCCCATCACATCGCCGGTCGCGGCCGGTGCTGAGTTATCTGGTGACCCGTTGGCCACCTGCCAGACGTTATCCTGCTGTCGCAACGCCTTGTTGCCGGGATCAGCTGGGGTGTACTCTTCGGCGGCTCTGCACGGTCCGCCCTCCGGACATGTGGCAGTGCTGTGTGGCGCGTCCCAGCACGGCCTGCTCTCCGGACATGTGGCAGTGCTGTGTGGCGCGTCCCAGCACGGTCCGCCCTCCGGACATGTGGCAGTGCTGTGTGGCGCGTCCCAGCACGGCCTGCTCTCCGGACATGTGGCAGTGCTGTGTGGCGCGTCCCAGCACGGCTTGCCCTCCGGACATGTGGCAGTGCTGTGTGGCGCGTCCCAGCACGACTTGCCCTCCGGACATGTGGCAGTGCTGTGTGGCGCGTCCCAGCACGGCTTGCCCTCCGGACATGTGGCAGTGCTGTGTGGCGCGTCCCAGCACGACTTGCCCTCCGGACATGTGGCAGTGCTGTGTGGCGCGTCCCAGCACGGCCTGCCCTCCGGACATGTGGCAGTGCTGTGTGGCGCGTCCCAGCACGACTTGCCCTCCGGACATGTGGCAGTGCTGTGTGGCGCGTCCCAGCACGACTTGCCCTCCGGACATGTGGCAGTGTTATGTGGCGCGTCCCAGCACGGTCCGCCCTCCGGACATGTGGCAGTGCTGTGTGGCGCGTCCCAGCACGGCTTGCCCTCCAGACATGTGGCAGTGCTGTGTGGCGCGTCCCAGCACGGCCTGCCCTCCGGACATGTGGCAGTGCTGTGTGGCGCGTCCCAGCACGACTTGCCCTCCGGACATGTGGCAGTGTTATGTGGCGCGTCCCAGCACGGTCCGCCCTCCGGACATGTGGCAGGACTGTGTGGCGCGTCTCTGTCGACCATGTGACAGTGTTATGTGGCATGTTTCCGCGCGAGGCGGCTGTGAATGGTGATGCTCGTGTGTATGTCGGCGCACGTGCGACATTGTACTGAATGTGTGCTTGCAATGAAGTGTGGTCGGCTGATCGCCTGTGTCGCGGAGACGTTGTTGCCAAAACGGACGGTCACACTGGCTAGGGTAGTGTCTGTTGATCGCCTGTGTCGCGGAGACGTGGTGCCAAAACGGACTGTCAAACTGACTGGGGTAGTGTCGGCTGATCGCCTGTGTCACGGAGACGTGGTGCCAAAACGGACGGTCACACTGGCTGGGATAGTGTCTGCTGATCGACTGTGTCGCAGAGACGTGGTGCCAAAACAGACGGTCACACTGACTGGGGTAGTGTCTGCTGATCGACTATGTCGCGGAGACGTGGTGCCAAAACAGACGGTCACACTGGCTACAGTAATGCGGTAGGGCAGCAGGAGGCTTCTTCAGCCCCAGCACAAGAGGGCACGCGAGACACAAGTGAAAACCGCATTCCGAATTCCTGCTCGGATTGTGACAATTACATCGGCTTAACTTCGGAGGCAAGCTGCGAGAATGTGCCATGTAGCGTCGCACGGCTTGCTTTCCTGGTATAGCTGCTCAGAAAGCACAGGTTGCTCATCCAAACGACCAGACATCAGTGGAGCCGCTCCTGGACCGTCCTCGACTGATCTGTGCTGGAGAGGGTTTTGGTTAGTCTACCACCTCGCGTTTGATGTTTGTTATCAGACAGGCTCACACTCGTATTTCTCGACGATGGCGAGGAAACACTCCGATCAGCTTCATCCAGCACCGCTTGGTGGAGAATGGGAACAAATAGTGCTGAACCTCAACGCTCCACCCCAGATCTTCGCACGGTTTGGTGATTGCCAGGTCTTCCCAAATATCTGACGGTCAAACAAGGCATGGGTCAATTTCCGGCTTCTCTCATGATGCATGCCGTTGTTGGTTTCGTGCGGCGCGCGTGCGAAATATCGAACGTCGTGTCACCGCCATCCTGGTGGCGTGTATTCAATTCCCAGCGACAAAAGCAGCTTTGTAGTGGCCGTTGTACCGCAATCGAATGGTTGCATTTTCTGCCGTGCCAAACTTATGCGCTCCGGAAACGAGTCTTGGTCCGTCCGAATGCTCGATTACGTCATTTTGCCAGTTGATATCATCGGCATAGTGTTGTGCGTAGCGTGCAGGCAGGTTGCCTCTCCAGTCTAGCACAGTTTGGCACCAACCTCAGGTAGTTGCACCAATTCGCTGACTTTCAAGGTGTTTCCAGTAATATTTCGCTAACCCTATTTCTTCTGTTTTAGCCCGCTCGGTAGTTGACAGAATTCATTCTCTCCGAATTGAACCCCTTTTCCAATTATTAAGCTCACTCGGTATATTTCACTTTATGAGTGGGTGATATTCACGTACATTTTTCATCGATTATTTCAGAAGAAGATATAACTAACAAAGATAAGCATAAAAGATATATCTTCTGATAGTCTGACAGGAGATAAAGTCTGACCGTATATACATGTATATATATATATATATATATATATAAATATGTGTGTATATAAAAAGCGTTTTCACCTGGATTTTAAAAATGGGTGAGGATTATTCATGACCTTGAGCTCATTATAACCATACTGCAAGAATTCATAAATTATCTTCAATGACTCAATATGTTTCGCCACCAACCCTTTTTTACCAGTGATGAAAATATCATTGTTGAAAAGGTCTTGTACCGGTATATGTCGAGCGATCGAAGATACATTTATATAAACTTTAATGCCATCATAATAAGCGCTTACAATCAGTAATAATGATTATAATTGAAAACTGGATCCAATTTTGTTCATAACTTAAAGTATAAAGCACTGCAATTTCTACCATAAGTGTTCAGTGGCACAACCAGGGTTAGCTGTTGCAGCTCTTCGTGCGCAGGCCTTCTCTCGCTACAGTACTCACTGAAACGCTCGGGAACGCTAAAACAACAAAAAAATAAAGTATGTATATTCCGGCAGCATCACTTTCGGCCATATCAATTTGTTATGCATTGTAAGACGCTCCTGCGTCCATTTTGTATATGCGAGTCGCTTTTGCCAGTAATCTGAGAACTGATATCGTGACTACCGTGGGTGCCTACAGAGTGCCTTGGTTCCAAACTGGGACAGGCTGGACGCAGGGAAGACCGTGATCTTTGAGAGATCTTTGAACTAGCGGAAGTCATGCGGCAAAATCACACCATAGCCAAGTCTTCCCAAATATCTGATGGTCAAGCAAGGCATGGGTCAATTTCCGGATCTATGATAGATACCATTCTTGATTTCGTGCGGCGCGCGTACGAAATATCGAACGGCGTGTCACCGCCATCCTGGTGGTGGTTATTCAATTCCCAGCGACAGAAGCAGCTGTGTAGCGGCCGTTGTACCGCAATCGAATGGTTGAATTTTCTGCTGTCCCAAACTTACGCGCTCCGGTAACGAGTCCTGGTCCGCCCGAATGCTCGATTGCGTTCATTTTGCCAGTTGATGTTATCGGCATTGTGTTGTGCGTGGCGTGCAGCAAGATTGCGTCTTCCGTCCAGCACAATTTGGCACAAACCGCAGGCAGATTGTCTCTCCCGTCCAGCAGAGTTTGGGACCATCCGCAGGCAGGTTGTCTCTCCCGTTCATCATCATTCGTTACCATCCGCAGGCAGATTGTCTCTCCCGCCCAGTACAATTTGTTACCATCCGCAGGCAGGTTGTCTCTCCCGTTCATCATCATTCGTTACCATCCGCAGGCAGATTGTTTCTCCCGTTCATCATCATTCGTTGCTATCCGCAGGCAGATTGTCTCTCCCGCCCAGTACAATTTGGCACCAGCCGCAGGCAGATTGTCTCTCCCGTTCATCATCATTCGTTACCATCCGCAGGCAGATTGTCTCTCCCGCCCAGTACAATTTGGCACCAGCCGCAGGCAGATTGTCTCTCCCGTTCATCATCATTCGTTACCATCCGCAGGCAGATTGTCTCTCCCGCCCAGCACAATTTGGCACCAGCCGCAGGCAGATTGCCTCTCCCGTTCATCATCATTCGCTACCATCCGCAGGCAGATTGTCTCTCCCGCCCAGTACAATTTGGCACCAGCCACAGGCAGGTTGTCTCTCCCGTTCATCATCATTCGTTACCATCCGCAGGCAGATTGTCTCTTACGCCCAGTACAATTTGGCACCAGCCGCAGGCAGATTGTCCCGTTCATCATCATTCGTTACCATCCGCAGGCAGATTGTCTCTCCCGCCCGGTACAATTTGGCACCAGCCGCAGGCAGATTGTCTCTCCCGTTCATCATCATTCGTTACCATCCGTAGGTAGATTGTCTCTCCCGCCCAGTACAATTTGGCACCAGCCGCAGGCAGATTGTCTCTCCCGTTCATCATTATTCGTTGCCATCCGCAGGCAGATTGTCTCTCCCGTTCATCATCATTCGTCACCATCCGCAGGCAGATTGTCTCTCCCGCCCAGTACAATTTGGCACCAGCCGCAGGCAGATTGTCTCTCCCGTTCATCATCATTCGTTGCCATCCGCAGGCAGATTGTCTCTCCCGTTCATCATCATTCGTTACCATCCGCAGGCAGATTGTCTCTCCCGCCCAGTACAATTCGTTACCATCCGCAGGCAGGTTCCCTCTCCCGTTCATCATCATTCGTTACCATCCGCAGGCAGATTGTTTCTCCCGTGCATCATCATTCGTTACCATCCGCAGGCAGATTGTCTCTCCCGCCCAGTACAATTTGGCACCAGCTGCAGGCAAATTGTCTCTCCCGTTCATCATCATCCGTTACCATCCGCAGGCAGATTGTCTCTCCCGCCCAGTACAATTTGGCACCAGCCGCAGGCAGATTGTCTCTCCCGTTCATCATCATTCGTTACCATCCGCAGGCAGATTGTCTCTCCCGTTCATGATCATTCGTTACCATCCGCAGGTAGATTGTCTCTCCCGCCCAGTACAATTTGGCACCAGCCGCAGGCTAATTGTCTCTCCCGTTCATCATCATTCGTTACCATCCGCAGGCAGGTTGTCTCTCCCGCCCAGTACAATTTGGCACCAGCCGCAGGCAGATTGTCTCTCCCGTTCATCATCATTCGTCGCCATCCGCAGGCAGATTGTCTCTCCCACCCAGTACAATTTGCCACCAGCCGCAGGCAGATTGTCTCTCCCGTGCATCATCATTCGTTATCATCCGCAGGCAGATTGTCTCTCCCGTTCATCATCATTCGTTACCATCCGCTGGCAGATTGTCTCTCCCGTTCATCATCATTCGTTACCATCCGCAGGTAGATTGTCTCTCCTGTTCATCATCATTGGCTACCAGCCGCAGGCAGATTGTCTCTCCCGTTCATCATCATTCGTTACCAGCCGCAGGCAGTTGCACCGAAACGCTGACTTTCAAGGTAATTCCAGTAATATTTCGCTGACCCTACTTTTGCTCATGCTATTGTTTTTGTCCACACGGTGTTTGACGGAGTGCATGTTTTTCGAAATGAACCCGCTTTCTAACCATTAAGCTCACTCGGTATATTTCACTCTATAATTTGGTGATATTCATGCACATTTTTCATCGTTACTTTCAGACGAGAGAAATAGCAAAGCTAAAAAAAAGAGAAATATTCTGGTAGCCTGACAGAAGAGGTATAACTCATAAGCGTTTTGACATCCTTTTTTTTAATTGTGACTATTATTACTGACATTAATTAAGCTCAATATAATCTTATTATAAGATTCTAAAATATTTCTTCAATCAGCGCAATACATTTCGTCACCAAGCCTTTTTCACCAGTGATAAACATATCACTGTTGAAAAGGTTTTATTCCGGTAAATGTCGAGTGATCGAAAATTATTTCGTGTAAACTTTAATGCCATCATAATGAGCGCTTAGAGTCAGCAATCATGATTATAATTGAACATTGGATCCAATTATGTTCATAGTTTAAATTACGAGGCGCACAATTTCAATCCTAGGTTCAGTGACACACCCAGCGCTCGTTGTTGCAGCTATTTGTGCGCAGGCTCTCTTTCCTTCTAGCTGCAGTCACTTGACACACTCGGCAAAGCTATTCAATAACTAAAAGGAAAGTATGTATGCTTCAGCAGCATCACTTCCGGTCATATATATTCGTGATGCATTGCAAGACGCTCCTATGCCCATTTTGGATATGCGAATCGTTTCCGCCAGTAACCTGAGAACCGATACCGTGACTATAGAGTGCCTACAGAGTGACTTGGTTCCAAACTGGGACAGGTTGGAGGCGGGGAAGGCCGTGATCTTCGAGAGATATTTGACCCGAAGGAAGTCACGCCGCAAAATACCACCATAGCCGCCGCATCGAAAACGCATATGTTCAGATCGCTTGTATGTACACTGAATTACAACCTCTTGGCACACACATTCTCATGATATATCAGAATCATATAGATAATACACAAAAAGTAACCGCCACATCGCCGCCTCATGCCCGGTCGCGGCCATTAAATAATGACTTTGTACATGTTGGCTGCAGGGGCGACTTGGCACACTTTGCATTGCGCAGCAGCACGTGGCGGTGACAACTGCGGACGGACGCGCCGCGCCTGCCTCGCGCGCGCCACGTACGTATCGCGCGCCGGCACACACCCAACAACCTTGAGCTAGCTCAATCTAACGATGCGAAAGCGGGAACAGACTAGGTGATTGAAGAGGTGGCCGTCGTGAGACGCGCGCGACCGGCGCGAGCGCAACGGAAACGCGCGCGACCGGCGTGCGCGACCGGCGCGAGCGCAACGGAAACGTGCGCGACCGGCGCGAGCGCAACGGAAACGCTGCGTCCGCGCGGTGGGCGCAACGCTGCCGCTCCAAAGCTAAGACACGCGACCGCCGTCGGTGGAGGGGGGCCGCGGCTGCCCGGCCGCCGGTCGGGCGGACCACGTCCACGCAACGGCATACCCCTCCGAACGGCATTCACCAACAACAATAGCGCCAGCTGGCCGGCCGCCTAATCCCGACCAGCGCGCCCGACCGACCGGCCGACCGCCGACCGGCCAGCGGCCGAGACAACCGCGGCGGCGGGCGGCGGCCGCCTCAGCGGCAGCCGCACTCCTCCACCACCATGTCCTGATAGTTCTTCAGCACCACCTTGTTGTTGTTGTTGGTGTAGAGCATCGAGATGCTGCTGAGCTCGGTGGGGATGCAGCAGGGCGGCGGCACGCCGCTGCCCTTGCGGTGCACCAGCGTCTGCACGATGGCGTGGTTGGTGGCGTTCAGGTGCGCCGGCATCGGAAACCGGCTGCACTCGCCGTGGCAGAAGTGCGCCTCGTAGTCGGGCGGCGCCACGATCCAGTTGTTCCAGCCGACCTCGTAGAAGTTGACGTAGAGCCGGCGGCGGCGGCACTCCTCGTGGCGCCGCTTGTGGCCACCGGCGCGCCGCCGCACGCGGCTGCGCGACCGGCCGTCGTCGGTGTAGGCGACCAGCAGCGGCTGGCGGCGCTGCCAGTCGCCGGCGGACTCGGCGCCGGCCGGCCGCAGCCGCACGCGCTCGTCGGCGCCGACCGGCGCCACCACGCGCACCAGCAGGCCGTGGTTGGAGGCGGGCCGCGCCAGCCACCGGTGCACGGCCGGCCGCACGTCCAGACTCAGCTGCCGGCCCCGGGCCAGCGTCGACACCGCCAGCGTGTCCACTAGCCGCAGCACTGGCCGCCCGCCGGCGCCTGTCCGTCGCACAATGTCGTACACGCGCACTGTGTGCCGGCCGGCGGCGGCACCCTCAGTCTCAGACCACCAGAGTCGCAGCTCGGCTGCGCGCAGCGCCTCGTCGGCCGGCACCGAGCTCACGTTGAACCACAGCCGCTGCAGGTTGGCCGGGTACTTGTGCGGGTCGACCTTGTCGTCTGCAACGGACGCAGAGCACGATCAGAGCGGGGCGGCGGCTGGTGACAGAGGTCGGCGGCGGCGGCGGCACAGTGCTCCGGCCGCGCTCGCCGAGCCACCGGGTCAAGCCGCCACGGGTCCGGGTTGAATGAGTCATGAGTCCGTTCGCGGAACGGTCGACTGGCCAGACAATGCGTCAGGTGTGGCTGCGTCTGGCCGGGGGCAACTCTAAATGAGCACCGAGGTACTGGCAGGGCCAGCCCCAGACATCCGGCGCACCGGATCGTATCGGGGGCAGGTGGGCCACGGGGGACATCGAGTCGGTGTATGTCGAGAGGACGGTACAGAACCGCTCGGCCAGGCAGGCTGAGTAATCCAGGTGTGCACAGAGCCAGGTGCCGACAGGGGCACGCCAATAACGAGCCGCGGCCCGGGTCATCAACTACGTTGGCGAGGTCAGCCAGGGTCGAATGGGAACGTCGGGTCAGAGGTGACGGTGGGTCCCAAGCACGGCCGAGCTCGGCTGTAAGCCCCGCTGACAGGTCTGCCGCGCAATTTCACTCGGTAAGCACCCGCTAATCTGCGAGGGGAGAATCGGTCTTCCGCGAAAGCCGATACTTTTCGGGCCGGCGCGAATGGGGCTTCGCGCCCAGGAAAGGTGTTCAGGTGTGGACGTCCTCGTGCGCGGCTTAGCCCCGGCCGGGGTGTGAAAACGACGGCATCGGCCGTCCCACGCGCAGTTAGCGTATTTCACAGTCGAATAATAACGGGTGGTTAGGGTGTCCCCGAATGGCGCGCGGCTCCGGCCCGCTCCGTGCGAGTGGACGCCCCGTGGACGAGTCGTTCAGCTGTCCATCAACACTGACAACACCCGCCGGCCGGTGCCGCTGGACGCCATCTTAGCCCGTGCCTCCACAATGGCGTTGTGACAGTGACATGATGGCTTAAGAGTCGCAGACGAATCAGATAAAGCTTCTGTGCACGGTCGTTAACCCTCCCCCGATTTGCTGGCCAGCGTAATGCTGGCCGTGCACGCCCGCCGCCGCCGGCCGGGCCCGCTTGGAATCCGCGCCGTTCCGGCCGGGCCCGGCTAGAATCCGCGCGGTTCCGGCCGACCAGCCGGCTGCCGCTTGCTAATTGTCGGGCATCGCCTGCGGCCCGTCACGTCTGTCAGCCGGCCCGGCCGCGGCCGAGGCGGCGTCGAGCTGGCTGCCGGCGCAAAACGCCGCGCAGAACGACACCATCCACCAGGAAACCAGCCGGTGACCAGGAAACCAGCCGGCGAAACCTTGACGTCGCCGTTCGCGCCGAGCAGGTGGCCCGCGTTGCATGCCGGGCCGCGATTGGCAAGCAGTGAGTTGATGCGATCGCATGTCCTTACCAACACAGGAGTGCATTAAGGTAATATTGCGGTGTGGTCGGAGCGCGGTATGCGGCGGCTTCACGCCATAAGGGGCAGCACTTTCATTCTGAGCAGTGCTGAGATTATCCTCGGCGCGGCTCGGGAACGGCGCCGCCGCGCCTGCTGACCCCACGAGGACGTTTTGTGAGGGGCACAACCGCTGCGCCACCGATACTGGTGGTCATGCAAAACGTGTCCTACCCCTACATTTACGCTCAATATTTGACGAAGCAATCAAGATAGATCTAATGTCACTGATATTCTCCCCGGGGGAGTAGTGGGAGAAGGGTCATCATCATCAATTTCTGAGCATTACGAAGAATCTGTCAATTTACAGTGCTCGAAAATACGTTGATATTCTTTCATCGTTGAACCATAAATTGAAGTAATCCAATCAGAATTATTGGATTGCCTTGCAATAATTCCATATTTGAAGGCATGCCTTCCACTATGACTTAGCACAGCACAGCACAGAGAACAACTTCAGCGAAACGTCACCTGTTCAGAAAGCAGCGGACAGCGGCAGCATGTGCCAGCTCACCACACAGCCGAACTGTCCGCGGCGGGAGCGGTCGCCGGACATGGCTACTCTCAGGGGAGCGGGAGAGGCGGGAGAGGCGGGAGAGGCCGACCCACTACGGACTCCTGGTGCGACACTTACCGCTGTGCACGAAGCTGCGCACCGTGTTGGCCGACCCGGTCAACTTGCCGGGCAGGTTCAGGTGGAGCGTGTTCAGCTCTCGAGTGGCGGGCGCCACGCGCGCGTACATCTCGCGCAGGTAGTCGGGCACGGCGGCCGGCCGGTCCGGACGGCGCTGCATGCCCAGCGAGCTGAGGAATGCCGACTCGAGCCGGTCGACGACGGCGGCTGGCGGCCGGCCCGACTGCGTCCAGTCGGCCGGCTCGGCGCCGAGGGCGGTGCGACACACCGCCAGCGTCGCCACCACCACCAGCCACATCATGTCGCGCGCACTGTGTCCACGGCGGCGCGCGTCACATGTCGCCGCCGCGCGCGCGGTCACGTCGACAGCGGGAGCGGGCAAGGACGCGACTGGCGGCCGGCCGGCGCGCCACGCGGGCTCGCCGGCGCGCCGGCCGGCCGGCAGAGCCGCGGAGCCGGCCGGCAGAGCGGCGGAGCGGCCGCTCGACCAGCCGCGCTGGCGCCGCCGCCGCGCGATCGGCAGGGGGCGGCCTCGTCAGCGCGGAGGCGGCCCGCGGAGGGATGGCCGCCGGCGGCTGACGCCCGGCTGTGTGTGGGGGGAGGGGGAGGGAAGGTCCGGTGGATAGGGGCCGGGGTGCCATCGTTCATGCGGCGGTGTGGTGGCTGTCACCAGACGGGCACCGCGTCCGCCCGTTACTCCGCCGTCAGCCGCGCCGGCCCACACAAAACACACTCGCCACTGACACGCGCACTGCCCAACACAAACACGCGGCGAAACGCACGCACGCCGGCCGAGAGCCAGCCGTGGGCGGGCGCCGGAAAGGGCCGCGGCCGCGCCTCGCCTCAACTATGCGTGCTGGACGGGGCAGGTCCCTGGCCCCCCTGAGCTGGCTCGGACCGGAAATAGCCGCCGTCCGGTGGCGGCCGGCGAGGCTTGGGAGCGGCCGGGTTGGCCGAGGACGGCCGGTGGTGGCCGCCCAGCCCGCCACCGCCGAGCGTCCCAGTTTGGCGACAACACTGCCCAGTTACAGGGCCGCCCCAGCCCAGATGGCTATCTTCCAGCCGACCGCCCATATCTCCAAACGAAAATAAAGAGCACCGGAATTCGGTGGGAATGCCAGGCTGGCGGCCCGCCAACTCTGAAGACGCCGACGATAGCCTTCATAGCCTCCACCGGGGCCCGTCCCTGAAGACGCCAACGATAGCTTCCACCGGGGCCCGGTCAGCACTGTCGGTCCCTGGAAACGCCGCCGCTAACAGTGAACGGGCCAAATGCATTAGTATTGGGACGATACATGTGAAGCCCGGTGAACAATTCGCATTCTGGGAAGTATGGGCGTTTCTAAGCCAATTATGGAGTACTAGAACTCCGAGAACATGAAGCAAGGCAGCGGAGCGGCGCAGCTGACAAATACACAGGAGCGGTAAAACCACTGGCGTCGTTTTATCACGATTGGGAGCGCATCATGGTCATTGAAGAAAACAAATTGTTATGGAGCAAGACGTTGGTGGGGCCGAGGCAAAGACGGTGGTGCCCGTGTCGTGTCCCAACAAGAGAATAGGAGTCTCCACCCATGCCTAAGGGCGGTTTCAAGGATCGGCAGGCAAACATTATTTGCTCACGAGTGCAAACAGCGTCAAGCTTAATAAGCATCTTTGTTATGAATCTGATTTCAAACATACCCCAAGGGCACAAATTTCTGGAGGCAGTTATCTTCTCTATCAGACTGACGTAATAGTTTTCCACCAAATGCAACAAATGCAGGTAAGACCTTATTTTTCCTTGCTTACCACGCTGACTAGAAAACCAACAAATTTGCTAGTTTTCCTCTAGATGTAATGCACTGTGTCAACGGAGGTCGTAAATTTGGAAGGTAACGTCTTGCATGCTAGGAAATACACAAAAGACACTCGCATGGCTTACTTGTAAACATGATTGTTTACAATTTCTATCAGCGCATGTAGATATTTCTTATTTTATCTACCAAATATTTTGAACTCGTAAACTGTATGTAAACTGAGTAGCTAACTACCGAGGACTATTCAAAATGGACCTGATTCAGGGCTTCAGCTGCCAGAAATGTGTGCCTGATTTTGCTGCCAGCAAAAAATGGCATCAGCTAGCTAGAATTGGAGATGACGGTGTGGGAGGAGTATGGCCTTCGGCGGCAGGACACAACTGTAGGGGCACGTCAAGTTCACTCAAGAACAGTGAGAGTGGATGAGGTTATTGGGAGGCCCTGCCGTGCTGCCTGGAAAAAAACACCTGTTCACCAGCGGGAAAACGGGGTGTAATGTTCCCGGGACTCTTCAAACTAAACTTTGAGGGCACAGTCTGAGTGTGCGGATGGAGGCGATATTTTGTATTTATTCATGAATTTGCCAACATAATCATTGTGTTCATAGATGTGGTGTAAAAAAACAATTCGAGTATTATCCGTCAAACCGTCCGATGTCAGCATCGTAGCCCACTCAATCATTGATTTCTCTTCTCCCGAATCAGATCGAAGCTTAACTAAACATTGTATCATTAACATTGGTGTATCTTGGCCGTCAAAAAGGTCCTAACCTAACTTTGGCCGTCAAAAAGGTCATTCTTATGCAAGATGGAAATTGTTTTGGAACGTGCTGTAATGTCCAATTATGGAAATCAAGAGAGGTAGGACTTCGTGAAGACCGTGCTTTCTTGCCTGTTTCTCAACATAATGCCGAGTGTCTGCAAAGGAGTGCCGAGTGTCAGCAAGGGAGGTCCTTCTCGGCATCATCGACTCCAGCTGCCGGTACTTCAGCTGGTGCAGACGAGTAGAGGGGGTGGCCGCACCCGAGCCCCCACCGCCCATCTCACGCTGCCGGCGAGAGACGGGCATCTTCTCATCCACCACTTCTCCTGCTGTGGCAACTGGCAGAGCTATTCAGTCCGGCGCCGGGTGTGCGCACCACCAGCCCATGCTGTATTGCGCAATTTGGCAAGCATGCAAATGCAGATTTTTTTAACGACCACTTTCCATTGGCACCCACCGCCGGGTGACAGGCGGACAGTCATCGGTACACACCAGAGATGGGATCAACGCCCAGAGCAAAACGAGAGAGTTGCATAAAATAACCGCAGCACGTGACAAATGCAGGGACGCCTCCCGTTTGAGAAGTCGCTCGGAGCGCCCTGGAGGATTCTAGGACAAATGTACGTAAGGGCAAACGTACGTATGGCAGATGTACGTAAGCAAATGTACGTATTTTTCCTCATACGTACATTTGCGCCAACGTACATTTGCACATACGTACTTTTGGGCATACGTACATTTGCGCTTACGTACATTTGTGCTTACGTACAATTGCGCTTACGTACATTTGCGCATACGTACTTTTGCGCATACGTACATTTTCCATACGTACATTTGCGCTTACGTACATTAGCCATATGTACATCACCGCTTATGTACAATTGCCATACGTACATCTGCGCTTACGTACATTTGCTTACGTATATTTGCGTACGTTCATCTGCCATACGTCCATTTGCCTTACGTACATTTGTCCGGTTGTCCCCTGGAGCGGTATCCGGCAGTTTGCTTTATGTATTCTAGCGACGTCGTGTCGCACGTAGTGATCAATATGTATCGTAACATGGTGTAAACGTTATGCAATCCTGGAGTGACGTTGGTGTTTGTTGCATCTGCATTGTTTCTGCAAACGAAAAATGGCAAACAAATCTGGTAAGAAGCTTTGCATCTGTGATTGTTGCATCTGCGGTATTTCCGCAGACGAAAAGCATGGCAAACGTATCTGGTAAGAAGCCCTACATTTGTATATATGACGGTGGCCGAATGGCATCGTGGTG
>JAOTOM010005166.1:792500-887500 GCA_034440615.1 Ashinkailepas kermadecensis | reverse complement strand
TGTTGATCAGTGGAATGGGCTGCCTGCTGATGTTGTGGGGAGTTCCTCATTGAATGTATTTAAAAGTAGGGTGGACACATTTTTTGGACAGGAAAATCTTGTTTTTGAGTTCTAATTTGTGATGGATTGGGTGAGATTTATGTTAAGTAAGTGTGCACGGCACAGACCCCTTTAAGCAGGCATGGATGCAGTTGGAAAATTATTGATAAGTTATTCAATCCATGTGTTAAGAGAGATCAGGGGAATAGGGCTCGATGGCTAGGGTAGATAGGCATTGATAGGTGTGTGGGATATTGGAGGACTGGTTTCTTCAGGATGTGGGATGGTTGGGGTTGGTCTTTTTACCAGGCTTATGGTATCTTCCATTTACATACTTAACTGGATGGGCCTTTGGGTCTCTTATTAAGTATAAATGCTATAAAACTGTATATAGGGTGTACCTAGCAATGGATTCAGCACCTTCCTTCGGGATGTGATACTGATGAGATTGTCTATGGGTTTGTAATTGTACCCATCATACTCCCATCATACCCATCACAATGGGTATGATGGGAGGAGTTTGTAATTGTTGGGTGTGTTATGCAAAAGCAAGTGAATGGTGCTAGATAGGCTGGAATATATAGCTCCCCAGGAACTTGAGATAAGGGATTGATTGGAGTGAGAGTATATACATCTGTATTACCTTTTCTAGCTAGGCTTAACCCAGACGGGCGCCTGTGGCTCTTCTTAAGCCTTAGCACTTTATGACTTTATGACTGAGATTGCTTTTTTCAGTTGGCGTGTCATTCCAGCTCTCGTGCGGGCCCTCGCTTGTCTTCACGACCCATGCCAGCCCTCATGGTGGACGTCTTCCAGTCTCAAGGGCCTTTTCCCACAAGTTGTTAGATGCGTTTACATTTATAATTTGTAATATATCTGCCCCTCAGAACGATCGCCTGGGGGGCCCATCGGACTCGCCAGGGGGTGCCCCTTCATCTGCTTTTTAACATCCCGGGCCCATCCATGGATTCGTGGGTTTAGAGGCCCTTTACGTAGCTCTAGGAATCCTCCGCTTCGGCCTGGATCGTCTCCCTTGCCCGGGGACTTCTTTATCAGCCTGAGGCCCACTGTCAGCTCTGAGGCCCCTTTCATCAGTGCGAGCAAAAGCCGATCAGTGGCAATGCTCGTCCGTCCCACCGCACCATCCGTTAGCTCTGAGACCCCTTTCATCAGTGTGAGCAAAAGCCGATTAGTGGCGATGCTCGTCCGTCCCACCGCACCATCCGTCAGCTCAGAGACCCTATATCTCGGATCAGGACACTCTCCGTCCGGCCGGAGTCCCTTCTTAAAAAGCTTAGGCCTTCTCTATCAAGCCAGGGACCTTCTGTGTGGTTCCGGCCCCATCGGCCCAGTGTCCAGCAGGGGCCCTTCACCTGAGTCCTGCGTCACCACCTGCCAGCCGCGAGAGGTCCACCTGAGCCCGACCTGCCCGGCTGGTGGTCACACAGCACCTTGGATTAGTCCTGCGTTACCACCTGCCGGCCGCGAGAGGTGCACCTGAGCCCGACCTGCCCGGCTGGTGGTCACACAGCACCTTGGATTAGTCCTGCGTTACCACCTGCCGGCCGCGAGAGGTCCACCTGAGCCCGACATGCCCGGCTGGTGATCACACAGCACGTTCGATTAGTCCTGCGTCACCACCTGCCGGCCGCGAGAGGTGCACCTGAGCCCGACCTGCCCGGCTGGTGGTCACACAGCACCTTGGATTAGTCCTGCGTCACCACCTGCCAGCCGCGAGAGGTGCACCTGAGCCCGACCTGCCCGGCTGGTGGTCACACAGCACCTTGGATTAGTCCTGCGTCACCACCTGCCAGCCGCGAGAGGTGCACCTGAGCCCGACCTGCCCGGCTGGTGGTCACACAGCACCTTGGATTAGTCCTGCGTCACCACCTGCCGGCCGCGAGAGGTGCACCTGAGCCCGACCTGCCCGGCTGGTGGTCACACAGCACCTTGGATTCAGCGAACAAAGACTTCCAGCATACAAATATGACCGAAATTTTGCTTTGCGAATCGCCTTTATTGAGACCTGTAAGAAGCGCAATTCTCAAACGAGGCACCCACATGGCATTGGCATTGGCTGACATCGGGCGACCTCTTTGATCCAGGGACGAGCCTGTGGTAGGCTTCGGTGTATAATTCGAGACCAGTTTTAGATTTCAGCGAAGAAAGCCAAGAAGTACAGTTTTTATCAACATAAAAACTATTTTACAGTAATCCTTTTTTCTTCAAATGATATTCATGTGGCTCGGTCGTGACCCGACCCAGGGTCACGTGTTCTCTGTTCAGATCATGACATAATATGTCATGGGCCATGAATTAAAAACCCTGAGCTTCGAATTTTCTTAAAATAAGCACAAATTTGGTCCAAATGCCAAAACAGAAAAATTGAACCAAACTTCACCTGAACTCAGGTGAGTGACCTTACATTTCCAGAGAAATATGAAGGATGCAATTTGTTCGTTTGACCACGTACTACAAGTTCGTGACTGGTGGGTTTCGAACAAATCGGGATGTTTGGAAAGAAACACGGATGTTCAAAATATTTTAACATTGGCCTCTTTGACCAGCTATGCCATTGACTTGCATGTCCCCGACTCAAGATTTACCCAATAGATGTGAAAAATAGGTACGAACGGCGCGGAAAATTGTAGCTCGATGATCCCATTGTTTCTATTACTATTGACGAAAAATCCGATGAGGGAAGTCATATTCTTCCGACCCAAGAAGGTTAGCAACCATGCTCATTTAATCCGAAGTCGGGATGCATCGATGCAAATGTATTCATAACAGAAGCCGTCAGCATTCTAACCTCGTAATAAATTCCACCTGTGCACACCATTCAGTATGCACAGTGCAGGCTTCGGTAAGAAGGTTTGAGTGATATACCAGCCAGAACATGCTCAGACTACGTGCTAAGTTGGAATTTATTCCTCCCATAGCCCAAATATACGGTTATTGTGCAGTAAATATGTGCCTAGCATTAATATACGTCGCACGGTCGCTTATCTTGTGCTCGGTATAAGCGTACTTTCTTATCGTCAATGTTTTATCATAGCGGCTTGCTTGCATTCAGTCGACATCTGGAAGTTTACTGAAATAAAATGGTTTACTCCACCTCTCTCTGACAACCTTTTCCGTGCGATTTTTCAAACACGGATCTTTTGGTATCAATTGCTTCATTTTATTGATCCTGACGATCGTGATACAGTGGATGCTGACTGTTTTGTGAGCATGATATTTTCTTTCCGATTCTTTCTCGTGTATGTCCTCGTCCATCTGACACTTTGGTTCCATTTTCCTTTGGCTATTCTGCTTATCTGCCTAGCATTCGCCGATTTCCAATGCGGTCATAACAGCAAAGATCAAGAACGTTTCGTCTCTGGACTATTAGTAGCACGTCAGCTTTGTATGTGCCCCGGCCGCTTTCCTGAGCTGACGAGCATAAAAAGACACCGGCATTCTCCTCCTGAGGTTTTTCCTCGGCGGCGGGTATTGGGGTGCGTCCATGATCTATCGGTCTGTCAATACATATTCACTTCTCCGGACACGGAATATCGATTTCACCGTGGTAATTTACATACATAATCACCGCTAGGGCTGATCGCCTGCCCGCAGACGCAGCTGTGGGAGATCGGCGCCGGCACAGGTGGCGATTGCCACGGGCCACCCGCCCGTCCAGCTGGCCACTTCCGGCTTACTGCTGGCCCTGAAATGCGCTGGAGAGGATTGTATGGGTGCAGCTGTTCTGTGCCTCGAGGACACCCACAGCCCCCCCCCCCCCTCCACCCCACCCCCCACCCCCACACTCCCCTACCCTGTCGGCACGCGACTGAAGCGACGTGGGCCCAGTTCTTCAGCTGTGCATTCTCTCGTGGGGAGGAGGAGGACGTCACCGACAAACGACAGTTTCAGTGACCTCTTACCTACGCGATCAGAGGTCACTGAAACACCTGACGTTTCACGGCTTCCGAATTGGAGGGACAAGACCGTGACGGTGTGCGTGTGCGCTAGCATCATCACTCCGATGCGGCGCGGCACCGGCCCCGGTCCGACCAGCCGTCCCTCGCGCGGTGACGTCACATCACGTGGTCTGCGTGCCCCCGGGCTCAGCTGGCCGGTCGGCCGACTGAGAGCGCTGCAGGAGATGCCGCGCTGCACGGTTGTGTGTGACATAAACGGAGCGACAGGAACATGAGACAAAAGGTGCCGTGACATTCCGTGCAGTCTGTGCCGTTGGCTGACAGTTCGGCATGAACATGAGACAAAAGGTGCCGTGACATTCCGTGCAGTCTGTGCCGTTGGCTGACAGTTCGACATGAACATGAGACAAAAGGTGCCGTGACATTCCGTGCAGTCTGTGCCGTTGGCTGACAGTTCGACATGAACATGAGACAAAAGGTGCCGTGACATTCCGTGCAGTCTGTGCCGTTGGCTGACAGTTCGACATGAACATGAGACAAAAGGTGCCGTGACATTCCGTGCAGTCTGTGCCGTTGGCTGACAGTTCGGCATGAACATGAGACAAAAGGTGCCGTGACATTCCGTGCAGTCTGTGCCGTTGGCTGACAGTTCGGCATGAACATGAGACAAAAGGTGCCGTGACATTCCGTGCAGTCTGTGCCGTTGGCTGACGGTTCGGCATGAACATGAGACAAAAGGTGCCGTGACATTCCGTGCAGTCTGTGCCGTTGGCTGACAGTTCGACATGAACATGAGACAAAAGGGGCCGTGACATTCCGTGCAGTCTGTGCCGTTGGCTGACGGTTCGACAGGAACATGAGACAAAAGGTGCCGTGACATTCCGTGCAGTCTGTGCCGTTGGCTGACAGTTCGGCATGAACATGAGACAAAAGGTGCCGTGACATTCCGTGCAGTCTGTGCCGTTGGCTGACGGTTCGGCATGAACATGAGACAAAAGGTGCCGTGACATTCCGTGCAGTCTGTGCCGTTGGCTGACAGTTCGACATGAACATGAGACAAAAGGTGCCGTGACATTCCGTGCAGTCTGTGCCGTTGGCTGACAGTTCGGCATGAACATGAGACAAAAGGTGCCGTGACATTCCGTGCAGTCTGTGCCGTTGGCTGACAGTTCGACATGAACATGAGACAAAGGGGCCGTGACATTCCGTGCAGTCTGTGCCGTTGGCTGACGGTTCGGCATGAACATGAGACAAAGGAGCCGTGACATTCCGTGCAGTCTGTGCCGTTGGCTGACGGTTCGGCATGAACATGAGACAAAAGGTGCCGTGACATTCCGTGCAGTCTGTGCCGTTGGCTGACGGTTCGACAGGAACATGAGACAAAGGTGCCGTGACATTCCGTGCAGTCTGTGCCGTTGGCTGACAGTTCGGCATGAACATGAGACAAAAGGTGCCGTGACATTCCGTGCAGTCTGTGCCGTTGGCTGACGGTTCGGCATGAACATGAGACAAAAGGTGCCGTGACATTCCGTGCAGTCTGTGCCGTTGGCTGACAGTTCGACATGAACATGAGACAAAAGGTGCCGTGACATTCCGTGCAGTCTGTGCCGTTGGCTGACAGTTCGGCATGAACATGAGACAAAAGGTGCCGTGACATTCCGTGCAGTCTGTGCCGTTGGCTGACAGTTCGACATGAACATGAGACAAAGGGGCCGTGACATTCCGTGCAGTCTGTGCCGTTGGCTGACAGTTCGGCATGAACATGAGACAAAAGGTGCCGTGACATTCCGTGCAGTCTGTGCCGTTGGCTGACAGTTCGGCATGAACATGAGACAAAAGGTGCCGTGACATTCCGTGCAGTCTGTGCCGTTGGCTGACAGTTCGGCATGAACACGAGACAAAAGGTGCCGTGACATTCCGTGCAGTCTGTGCCGTTGGCTGACAGTTCGGCATGAACATGAGACAAAAGGTGCCGTGACATTCCGTGCAGTCTGTGCCGTTGGCTGACAGTTCGGCATGAACATGAGACAAAAGGTGCCGTGACATTCCGTGCAGTCTGTGCCGTTGGCTGACAGTTCGACATGAACATGAGACAAAAGGTGCCGTGACATTCCGTGCAGTCTGTGCCGTTGGCTGACAGTTCGGCATGAACATGAGACAAAAGGTGCCGTGACATTCCGTGCAGTCTGTGCCGTTGGCTGACAGTTCGGCATGAACATGAGACAAAAGGTGCCGTGACATTCCGTGCAGTCTGTGCCGTTGGCTGACAGTTCGGCATGAACATGAGACAAAAGGTGCCGTGACATTCCGTGCAGTCTGTGCCGTTGGCTGACAGTTCGGCATGCACATGAGACAAAAGGTGCCGTGACATTCCGTGCAGTCTGTGCCGTTGGCTGACAGTTCGGCATGAACATGAGACAAAAGGTGCCGTGACATTCCGTGCAGTCTGTGCCGTTGGCTGACAGTTCGGCATGAACATGAGACAAAAGGTGCCGTGACATTCCGTGCAGTCTGTGCCGTTGGCTGACAGTTCGGCATGAACATGAGACAAAGGTGCCGTGACATTCCGTGCAGTCTGTGCCGTTGGCTGACAGTTCGGCATGAACATGAGACAAAAGGTGCCGTGACATTCCGTGCAGTCTGTGCCGTTGGCTGACAGTTCGACATGAACATGAGACAAAAGATTCCGTGACATTCCGTGCAGTCTGTGCCGTTGGCTGACAGTTCGGCATGAACATGAGACAAAAGGTGCCGTGACATTCCGTGCAGTCTGTGCCGTTGGCTGACAGTTCGACATGAACATGAGACAAAAGGTGCCGTGACATTCCGTGCAGTCTGTGCCGTTGGCTGACAGTTCGACATGAACATGAGACAAAAGGTGCCGTGACATTCCGTGCAGTCTGTGCCGTTGGCTGACAGTTCGGCATGAACATGAGACAAAAGGAGCCGTGACATTCCGGGCAGTCTGTGCCGTTGGCTGACAGTTCGACATGAACATGAGACAAAAGGAGCCGTGACATTCCGTGCAGTCTGTGCCGTTGGCTGACGGTTCGGCATGAACATGAGACAAAGGAGCCGTGACATTCCGTGCAGTCTGTGCCGTTGGCTGACGGTTCGGCATGAACATGAGACAAAAGGAGCCGTGACATTCCGTGCAGTCTGTGCCGTTGGCTGACAGTTCGACATGAACATGAGACAAAATGAGCCGTGACATTCCGGGCAGTCTGTGCCGTTGGCTGACAGTTCGACATGAACATGAGACAAAGGGGCCGTGACATTCCGTGCAGTCTGTGCCGTTGGCTGACAGTTCGGCATGAACATGAGACAAAAGGAGCCGTGACATTCCGGGCAGTCTGTGCCGTTGGCTGACAGTTCGACATGAACATGAGACAAAAGGAGCCGTGACATTCCGGGCAGTCTGTGCCGTTGGCTGACAGTTCGACATGAACATGAGACAAAGGGGCCGTGACATTCCGTGCAGTCTGTGCCGTTGGCTGACAGTTCGGCATGAACATGAGACAAAAGGGGCCGTGACATTCCGTGCAGTCTGTGCCGTTGGCTGACAGTTCGACATGAACATGAGACAAAAGGTGCCGTGACATTCCGTGCAGTCTGTGCCGTTGGCTGACAGTTCGACATGAACATGAGACAAAAGGGGCCGTGACATTCCGTGCAGTCTGTGCCGTTGGCTGACAGTTCGACATGAACATGAGACAAAAGGGGCCGTGACATTCCGTGCAGTCTGTGCCGTTGGCTGACAGTTCGACATGAACATGAGACAAAAGGTGCCGTGACATTCCGTGCAGTCTGTGCCGTTGGCTGACAGTTCGGCATGAACATGAGACAAAAGGAGCCGTGACATTCCGTGCAGTCTGTGCCGTTGGCTGACAGTTCGACATGAACATGAGACAAAAGGGGCCGTGACATTCCGTGCAGTCTGTGCCGTTGGCTGACAGTTCGACATGAACATGAGACAAAAGGGGCCGTGACATTCCGTGCAGTCTGTGCCGTTGGCTGACAGTTCGACATGAACATGAGACAAAAGGTTCCGTGACATTCCGTGCAGTCTGTGCCGTTGGCTGACAGTTCGGCATGAACATGAGACAAAAGGAGCCGTGACATTCCGTGCAGTCTGTGCCGTTAGCTGACAGTTCGACATGAACATGAGACAAAAGGTGCCGTGACATTCCGTGCAGTATGTGCCGTTGGCTGACAGTTCGACATGAACATGAGACAAAAGGTGCCGTGACATTCCGTGCAGTCTGTGCCGTTGGCTGACAGTTCGGCATGAACATGAGACAAAAGGTGCCGTGACATTCCGTGCAGTCTGTGCCGTTGGCTGACAGTTCGGCATGAACATGAGACAAAAGGTGCCGTGACATTCCGTGCAGTCTGTGCCGTTGACTGACGGTTCGACATGAACATGAGACAAAAGGTGCCGTGACATTCCGTGCAGTCTGTGCCGTTGGCTGACGGTTCGACATGAACATGAGACAAAAGGTGCCGTGACATTCCGTGCAGTCTGTGCCGTTGGCTGACAGTTCGGCATGAACATGAGACAAAAGGTGCCGTGACATTCCGTGCAGTCTGTGCCGTTGGCTGACGGTTCGACATGCTGCGTTCGGTCGTGGTATACGCGCACCGAGGTCTGAGGTGGCCCGCTGCAAAAACGGTGCAGCCACCGCAACTGAAGCGGCTCGGTGTGTGTCATCCCCAGCTGAAGCGGCTCGGTGTATGTCATCCCCAGCTGAAGCGGCTCGGTGTGTGCCATCCCCAACTGAAGCGGCTCGGTGTATGTCATCCCCAACTGAAGCGGCTCGGTGTATGTCATCCCCAACTGAAGCGGCTCGGTGTGTGCCATCCCCAACTGAAGCGGCTCGGTGTATGCCATCCCCAACTGAAGCGGCTCGGTGTGTGTCATCCCCAACTGAAGCGGCTCGGTGTGTGCCATCCCCAACTGAAGCGGCTCGGTGTGTGCCATCCCCAACTGAAGCGGCTCGGTGTGTGCCATCCCCAACTGAAGCGGCTCGGTGTGTGCCATCCCCAACTGAAGCGGCTCGGTGTATGTCATCCCCAACTGAAGCGGCTCGGTGTGTGCCATCCCCAACTGAGGCGGCTCGGTGTATGTCATCCCCCAACTGAAGCGGCTCGGTGTGTGCCATCCCCAACTGAAGCGGCTCGGTGTATGTCATCCCCAACTGAAGCGGCTCGGTGTGTGCCATCCCCAACTGAAGCGGCTCGGTGTGTGCCATCCCCAACTGAAGCGGCTCGGTGTATGTCATCCCCAACTGAAGCGGCTCGGTGTGTGCCATCCCCAACTGAAGCGGCTCGGTGTGTGCCATCCCCAACTGAAGCGGCTCGGTGTATGTCATCCCCAACTGAAGCGGCTCGGTGTGTGCCATCCCCAACTGAAGCGGCTACGGCTTGGTGCATGCGATGCAGCGCGCCTGTGTCGCATTGCAGGCACTGTTTCCGAAGCCGGGCTCATCTGCCGACTGTCGTGACCGTCGACTGTCGTGTACGTCGTCTGTCGTGTCCGTCGTCTGTCGTGTCCGTCGACTGTCGTGTACGTCGACTGTCGTGTCCGTCGACTGTCGTGTACGTCGACTGTCGTGTCCGTCGTCTGTCGTGTCCGTCGACTGTCGTGTACGTCGACTGTCGTGTCCGTCGTCTGTCGTGTCCGTCGACTGTCGTGTACGTCGACTGTCGTGTACGTCGACTGTCGTGTACGTCGTCTGTCGTGTACGAGTGAATTATGCTGAAAGCTTTGGCAAGTATTTTTCATATACTGACTTTCTGACATACCCGTGCTGACATACTGACTTTCTGACGTACCCGTGCTGACATACTGACTTTCTGACATGCCAGTGCTTTCGCCGACGTTGGAAACAGTGTGGGTATTTTTCCACTGACTATGCCAAGAGAGTCCAGTTGTGGCAGGCTGACGAGTTGTTTGCCAACTATGGCCCTCGATATTGTGTCTACAGCTCTGGAGTCATATAGCCAGGTGCCTATAAGCCTGGAGTGATGTAGCCAGGTGACTGCAGCTCTGGAGTCATATAGCCAGGTGCCTACAGCCCTTGAGTCACATTACCAGGTGCCTACAACCCTGGAGTCACATTATCAGGTGCCTACAATTCTGGAGTCAAATAGCCAGGTGCCTACAGCTCTGGAGTCGCATGCCCAGTAGGGTGCTATTGTCCATATAGCGCTCTTCATGGTGCCTTATACTGATAACAAGTGTGCAGCCAGGATCTTCGTGTAAACGTTACGAGGAGACAGTTGCCGATATATGACAATTGAGATGAACAGAGGTTCAATCTGGGGGTACAGAAACAAGGTGGTGTGGGGTGAACGGGACCAGGTTGCACTTTTTGTCAGAACAAAGGAACACACTTAAAAAAATAGCAGTCGTGACCCCTTCGTGCCCATACTTCCTGTATGCCAACACTGTACCTGGGATATTCCACTGGGCACCTATCTTTTTCAAAGTCACCGTGGTCCAAGAAAAAGCTATTTAGTTCGCTTCACCAATATCATTATCGCTAAACCATCAAGGTCTAATCAAGTCATAAAGTCATAAAGTGTTAAGGCTTAATAAGAGCCACAGGGGCCCATCTGGGTTAAGCCTATCTAGAAAAGATACTAGAAAAGTACATTCTCTCACCCCAATCAATCCATTATCTCAAGTTCGTAGGGAGCTATATATCCCGGCCTATCTAGCACCATTCACCTGATATTGCATAACACACTCCTCAACAATTACAAACTCCTCCAATCATGCCCATTGTGCTACTATAGTCAATCTTATCAGTATCACATCCCGAAGGAAAGTGCTGAATCCACTGCTAGGTACACCCTATATAAAGTTATAAAGTGTTTAGACTTAATAAGAGACCCAAAGGCCCATCCAGTTAAGTCTGTAAATGGAAGATACCATAAGCCTGGTAAAACAACCCACCCCAAACATCACCACATCCTAAAGAAACCAGTCCTCCAATATCCCACACACCTATCAATGCCTATCTACCCTAGCTATCCTGTCCTATTCCCTTGATCCCTCTTAACACATGTGGATTGAATGCCTTACCAATAATTGTCAAACTACATCCATGCCTGCTTAAAGGGGTCCGTGCCGTGCACACTTACTTAGCATAAATCTCACCCCATCCATCACAAATTAGAACTTAAAAACAAGATTTTCCTGTCTAAAAAAATTGTCCACCCTACTTTTAAATACATTTAATGAGGAACTTCCCACAACATCAGCAGGCAGCCTATTCCACTGATCAACAACCCTTTGACTGAAGACCTGTTGTCGCTTAACTGTCCTACGCCTCAACTTGTCTAACCGGAATTGATGACCCCTATGAGATACTCTAAAATGAAGAGCGTCATTCAAATTGACCTGATCTAGTCCTTTAACAATTTTGTACATTTCAATCATGTCCCCCTTAATCTCCTTTACTTGAGTGAGTACATATCTAATGCCACAAGTCTTTCTCAATATTCTAAATTACCAATTCCACTGATGAGTCCAGTTGCTTTGCGCTGCACTCTTTCTAACATATCTATATCTTTTTCTAGGTAGGGGCTTCATGCTTGTACATAATATTCCAAGTGCGGTCGCACATATGCTAAGTACAGTTTTTTTTTTCATGACTTCCTTGCTCTTATATATCACACTTCTATTAATGAGTCCCAGCATTCTGAGTGTCCTGTTCCTAGCTGAGATACATTTTTTTCTGCTTTAAGGTCTTTTGAAACCAACAGTGGGATCCCAGCTACTACAGCTTAGTGGTAGGCTTTGTGGTGGTGGTCTTAGTGGTAATGGTATTGCTCTATGCCATCAACTTATGGTAAAACTGGTTTTTGGCACTTGAACATCACATAATTTCAGACAGAAATTTGATTTAAATCACACTTATCAAATACCAGGTCACTTGCAGTTACCAAGAGCAAAGCTGAAGTTAGCAAGGCCTATCTATCACAGGTTGGAGGACTGCAATGAATGCCCTACAGTCGTGCAGTCGCACAGTGTGATAACTCAGGGAAAAAACTGGCCAGAAATGCATTTCTGGACTAGTTTTTAATACCATATTTGTGGCGCCATTGCATCAGCAAATGCTTGAAGCACACCTGATCACAGTTTTAGTAATATTGTCACAATATTTGATATAGTAACAAGTCTATGAACATGGACAACATTACGTGCGGAAAAAAACCGATGCGCATGTACACAAATGTTGTCGGAGTTTGACGACTGATATAAGTAAGATGCATTCTAAAAACCTGGGCTAGTGAGATGTGAAATGATAGCTGAGAACATTCTCAATGCGATGAGCAATTCGAAAAGGCATAGCATGATTCAGAATTTGCTATTTTGAATCAAACAATAAGTCATTTCAATAATCGTTCCACTTTTTTGTACCTCCAAATTCAAATAAAGTTTAGAAATGCACAACAGCGCACAACCAGAGACCAATCCCAATGAAATCAGGGATCCTTTGTCTATATGTACCGTAAGTTTCAGCTGCACCTAGCTGCTCTAACACCGGTAGTAATCAATTGTATCCCGGCAGGCCTCGGTGCGGTGCGGTGGCCAGCCCGGGCGGCACAGGGAAGCCCGAGCCGGACGCCTCGACGCGCCGGCTGGCAGGGTGTTTTGACCGGATAACCTGATCCAGCGTTCGCTATGCCAAATACCTCCCTAGCTGACGAGGGCGACTGAGTCGTGATAGGCCACGCACAGCGTTTCCCATGACAGGGAAGTTGTCCTTGTCTGTAAGGGTCGGGTCAGTGTGGTTGGATTTCGTGTACTGTGAGCATAGAGGTGCGCGTCAGCAGATATAAATTAGTAGACTTGTTAACCAGTGCAAAAGCGTTTGGGCGTGAAAGCTATTATGCTCATGTGTTTAATTACAGTTTGCAGTTGGTTATGGAGAAAATCCCTCAGGGCTATGTCCCGAGTTAGATTGTGGACATGAAAAAGGCGTCCGACTTGATCGCCAAGAACTTAAAGGAAAGTCCGTTATGTAAGCGAGCCCAGGATAAATTCAGAAGTCAGTTTGCGACTTATCTTTCGGGAAACGAAGTGTTCTCCGTACCCCTGAAGCGCGATGACCACGTTGTGAATGATGATGAAGCGAAGACCCGCTTTAATGACGAGACCATGGAGGGAGCGCGAGGGCGACCAGCTAGCATCTACGATCAGCTCAGTGCGTCGGGCCTCCTCGAGAGTTGCTCAGCAGCACAGTTATCTGCAGCTCGTGGAGGCTGCCAGGCAAAGTGCTCGTACTGAGGGCATGGATGACGTGGATTTCGTGCTGCGACAGGTGGGGGCATCACCGAATCGGTTCAGCAAGATTCGTCGGGCTCTCAGACGCTCTAAAGTGAGCCATCCCGAGTGCGCTTCAGGAGACCGGGCGCTGGCAATGTATGTGTCAGTTGGCTTGTCTGTGCACGGCTACCGTATGGTCCGCCGAGTGACGAATGATGCGGCGAAGACAGACATCCTGCCCGCCTATGAAAAAGTGCATGAGGCCAGGGTGGAGTTCCATCCGACATCCAGCAGCATGCAATTCATCGAGACGTCAGCTGAGGTGACACTGCAGGCTCTCCTGTACCATACGACGCAGCGGCTGGTGGCATGTCTGCCGTTTGTCGCCAGTACCGACTCAGCTTCAGCTACTCACCAGCCGTCGACGTCATCCAGCACCTATACTTCGGAGGTGCTTCACGTCAAATGGAGATTTGACGGGGCCGCAGAGCAATCTGTATACAAACAGATGGGAGATGGCGATAAAGCTGCAGAACAAAATCTGTTCTGTGCCACTCTGGTGCCTTTGCAACTGACGGTTGCACTGGCACTTGCGCCTGGACCAACCTAACGCCGTCTTCAACCCGCTTCAGCCGGCCGTTGCGGATCCAGTACAAGCGCGAGACAGCAGAGGCCTCCCGGAAAGAACGAGACAGTGTTGAATCCGAGATAAGTCTACTGAGGCCGACTTGCGTCACCGCAACAGACGGCACCAGTCTCATAGTGAGTTCTAATTTGTGATGGATGGGGTGAGATTTATGTTAAGTAAGTGTGCACGGCACAGACCCCTTTAAGCAGGCATGGATGCAGTTGGAAAATTATTGATAAGGCATTCAATCCACATGTGTTAAGAGAGATCAGAGGAATAGGGCTGGATAGCTAGGGTAGATAGGCATTGATAGGTGTGTAGGATATTGGAGGACTGGTTTCTTCAGGATGTGGGATGGTTGGGGTGGGTCTTTTTACCAGGCTTATGGTATCTTCCATTTACAGACTTAATTATTGGATGGGCCTTTGGGTCTCTTATTAAGTATAAACGCTGTATAACTTTATATAGGTGTACCTAGCAATGGATTCAGCACCTTCCTTCGGGATGTGATACTAATGAGATTGTCTATGGTAGCACAATGGGTATGATGGGAGGAGTTTGTAATTGTTGAGTGTGTTCTGCAATAGCAAGTGAATGGTGCTAGATAGGCTGGGATATATAGCTCCCTAGGAACTTGAGATAAGGGATTGATTGGGGTGAGAGTATGTACATTTATAGCACCTTTTCTAGATAGGCTTAACCCAGATGGGCCCCTGTGGCTCTTATTAAGCCTTAACACTTTATGACTTTATGGCGTACAATCTTCAACTCACCATGATTGATGGAAAGGTGTCGAACACCGGCAGCAGCATGACGTGCACCATCTGTGGGTGTACACCTCGTCAGATGAATGACCTGTCTGCTGCTGCGGCTCGACCTGCCCGCGAGGGTCTCTCAACGATGCATGCCTGGATTCGATGCTTTGGGTGCCTTCTCCACATATCTTACCGAATGAAGGTCAAAGTGTGGCGGTGTCTGGCGAAGAAAACAAGATATTCGTGAAAGAAAGGAAGAATAAATTGCAGCGGCAGTTCTGGGAGAAACTGGGTCTTGTCGTGGATCAGCAACGTGCCACCTCTAGCGACGGGAACGCGGCTCCACGTGCCTTCACTCTTCAGAGACCCAGATTCTATCTCTGTGTCGTATATTATGGATACGTTTTGGCATAATTTCAGCCACTTAGGACAAGGAGATCTTGGATTTATTCTGGGTAGCAATTATTAGATCATATTTACAGTGCAGAATGCTCGCATAGCAAACGCTAACTAATAATTATCCGATATATGAGCGACCATGGACTTAACTTATGACGTCATTATGATGTCACCATGCATGGCCTGACGTCAATCCTTTAAAACAAGGTACACTAGGTAGTCATGCAGGTGTGTGTACAATTTCAACTTTCTACCTCTATTGGTTCCCGAGATATTTCGCGGAAGCAAAATGAGGGGAACAGAATGCTCCCTTCCCTCTAGCAGGTATGACCTCTGACATTCCTGGGTTAAGCAATATTTGAGGCGATAGAGCTCCTCCATATGTTCTAAATGTGAAGCTCTTTCGATTGAGACCAAAATAGCCCCTGTAACTAGCATACTTTGTCCGCAATGATTTATGGCCAGTTTTCCCTCGAGATATCACACTGTGAGTCGGTACGGAAGTGGAGGGTCTATAATACCCACTTTTTTGCCCGATGGACGTTCTCAGTAATTACAAAGTGGATGTCGATGAAAGGTGCAGTAATATATGTTTTTTAATTAATGTAGTGGTTTTGACCTACAACCGTAATGAATATTTTCCTTCCAATGTCTTTAAATCGCCCCCAAATGGCGTTGAAACGCTGTAATTACACCAGTAGAAAATGCCCGATGGACGATCGCAGTAACTACTGTACCGATTTTCGTGAAAATGGCTCCAAAATAAACTTCGACATCGATTTTTGGCCCAATGAGTCATTTCCAGCCGATATAATTAGGTAGAAAGCCACGAAATGAGGGATTGAAATTCGAGATTTGCCCGATGGACGATCTACGAAAGTAATTTACAGAATTGCGCCAAATACACACTAATCAATGTCTTTTCACCGTATTAGATCCGTTGAGGCAGTTAACAGAAAAATTAACATATGAAATATGAAATTGACTCCTAATACGGAAGTCAGTACAACCGTGAACCAAGCTTTCAGTCATGTTACAAATCTATCACCCATCTCTAATTGAATTGTGATGTGATGGATTTCTACATTTCATATGTTAATTTTTCTCTTAGCTGCTTCAACTGATCTAATACGGTGAAAAAGCATTGATCAATGTGTGTTTGGCGCAATTCTGTACTTACTTTCGTAGATCGTCCATCGGGCAAATCTCGAATTTCAATACCTCATTTCGTGGCTTTCTACCTATTTATATCGGATGGAAATGACTGAATTGGCCCAAAATCGATGTCGAAGTTCATTTTAGAGCCATTTTTACGAAAATAGTTGCAGTAGTTACTGAGATCGTCCATCGAGCATTTTCTTTTGTTGTGATTACAGCGTTTCAACGCCTTTTGGGGGCGATTTAAAGATATTTGAAGAAAAACATTCATTACGGTTGTAGGTCAAAACCACTAAATTAATTAAAAGACATCTATTGCTGCACCTTTCATCGACATCCACTTCGTAATTACTGAGATCGTCCATCGGGCAAAAAGTGGGCATTGTAGACCCAGCCGTACGGAAGAGAGCACCGAGCAATGCCGAATCTACTTTCCGGTATATACGAAAAGCCGATCACATGAGCAATTCTAGCCACCGCACTTCTTTGGTGCAAAATTTAACTCAGAGCGAGGCTTGTTGTTTACATTTGCATCGTTTATTACATTTCATGGCAATATTTCTGCTAAGATACTGCCATTTAGCAGCAGTGGTCGTCCTGATGGCTTCCCTCTTCCAGCACAGTCAATGCATGTAGTAGCATAGCAGGTGCAGTTGCGTCACAGGTGGGGGTAGGGGATGGGTAGCTGGGATAGGCGTTTTCCGCGAAGTTGCAGGTGGATGTATGGGATGGGTAGCGGGGATGGGGTTTTTGCCGTGAAGTCACAGGTGGAGGTAAGGGATGTGTAGTGGGAAATGTGTTTTTTGTCGTGAAGTCACAAGTGGAGGTAGGGGATGGGTAGCGGAGATGGTTTTGTCCGGGAACTCACAGGCAAGGGGTAGGAGATGGGCAGCCGAGATGGGTTTCACCTTCCCTCCCCTTGAGATGACGTACTTGGTGACGTCACATACGGCCGCTGATCCCGCCCTTGATATTCGTGGCGTCGTCCGATCACCTCATGACGTAATAGTGTCACGGAGGCGCACGCTTGGACCATTTCGAGTGTGACGCCACTCGTGACTGCAGCGATGAGTCGTGGATCAGGTGGTCAGGGCGGCATTAATTTTCCGCCGTGGTGGGGAGTCGAACCAGGTCTGCTGGGCAGAAGCACATGTTATTGAACGACGCAGTCATGAAGCCCTGTCGCTTTGTGCGTGTTGTGCATCGACTACAATGCGCTGCCAGACGCTTTTCTGAGAGGGAGGGAGATGCGCCTCAAGAAACGCGCGCGAAAGACGATGCAATCGAGCGCACTCTGACTTCACAAGGTCGCAGGATGTATCGGGTCAGAGAGCCTCGACCTCGTGTCATGCTGCAAGACGGCCGCCAAGCAGCAGGAATGCTGACTCCAAGGCGCTCCAGTGCAGTCATCAGGTTCAGTGTACGTGGCGTGGCGTCTTTCCCAACCGTCGGGGTCGAGTTCAGTGTACGTGGCGTGGCGTCTCTTCCAATCGTCGGCGTCGGGTTCAATGTACGTGGCGTGGCGTTTCTTCCAAACTTCGAAGGTAAGGAAGAACACATTATTGTTCAAAATGGCCCACTGTGCTATGGTATGTCCCAGCATGTGCCTAGTCTCATGCAGTGATAAAAGTACCATAGCATGGTATCTTACACAATAATGTACACAGTTGTCCTGGTATTTTTGGAAATACTGGAAACATTTCGACATGTCTTTTTTCGAGGCACTTACACACATGTGCAGCGGATCAAAACAAACATGTCTAAGTGCATCATCTACATGAGCCGCGTGCGAATCAGCACTCGATAGCTTCAGTCAGAAATTCAGCTACGAACGACATACCGACAAGATACAAGATATAAACTGTCATGCAACTGGCAAGAGTCGGTGCGCTGTGCTTCGTGAGTCAGGCAGACAGACAGACAGACAACCTGAATGCAAAGGTCGGTCATATGTCACCCTGAAAAATAACACAGTCTTTGTCTTTTAGGTTGCGATTATTTTTTAGACAAAAGAGCATTCCCAGGAAAAAGAAGGCATCGAGCTCTTCTTATCAAATCGGAAAAAAAATTGTTCATTTGGAGAAGGGGTGCTGCAATTCATGACGTCTTGGTCATCCACTAGACAAACCAAGTGAGCTTTGCTGCAGCGCAAACAATTGCATTTTCTCATCGAATTTGCCATATTTGCTGAAAATAATTGGAAGGTAGGTAAATGTAGCAAACTAAGACTACAGGTATCATTTTAAATATCATCCACGGCTATAGCGTACTGGCATTGCCGGTCCCTGTATTCGGTGGCCCTCAAGCTATGTGTGTTGGTTTGTATACTCTTCAGGGACAAGTGCTCCCTCAATGTTGGCTTTCCCATCCTACCAATGTAGCGCAAATGTACGTAAGCGCAAATGTACGTAAACGCAAATGTACGTAAGCGCAAAAGTACGTGTGCGCAAATGTACGCAAGCGCAAATGTACGTATGCGCAACATTACGTAAGCGCAAAAGTACGTATGCGCAAATGTACGTAAGCCCAAATGTCCGTAAGCGCAAAAATACGTGTGCGCAAATGTACGTAAGCGCAACTGTACGCATGGCATATGTACCTCACCAAATGTACGTAAACGCAAAGGTACGCATGCATAAATGTACGTACATTTGCGCTCACGTACATATGCGCATATGTACTTTTGCGCATACGTACATTTGCGCTTGCGTACTTTTGTGCATACGTACATTTGCACTTACGTACATTTGCGCACACGTACTTTTGCGCTTACGTACAGTTGCGCTTACGTACTTTTGCGCTTACGTAATGTTGCGCATACGTACATTTGCGCTTGCGTACATTTGCGCACACGTACTTTTGCGCTTACGTACATTTGCGTTTACGTACATTTGCACTTACATACATTTGCGCTTGCGTACATTAGTCATACGTACATCTGCGCTTACGTACAATTGCCATACGTACATCTGCGTTTACGTACATTTGCTTACGTACATCTGCCATACGTACATTTGTCCTTACGTACGTTTGTCCTTACGTACATTTGTCCTTACGTTCATTTGTCCTTACGTACATTTGTCCTAGAATCAGTATTTTGGGGTTCGGGAAAACCGTCCCCGATGCTCCTGGTGCTACAAGGACTTTTGCTTCATAAATGTAGAGGTGCTTATAAATTAGGAAAATTTGGCGTTTCTATGTCCACACGCAGAATCATCCGACTGCAGCGTGCGTTTCGCAAAGTAATCCACACAGGCTCGATGGAAGCATGCAATTTTAAATCGTTTCCATTAAGTTCGTGATAAAGGACGGGAGCTTGTTGGGAACATCTGGAGCTGAATTTGAGCCATCTCGGAGGCGAACGTGGATTGAGGCTGGTCGACGCGCGCCGGCGGTTGTCTGCTGTCTGCTGTCTGCTGTCTGCTGTCTGCGGCTGCTCTGTGTCGGCGGCCTCGCCCCGCACACCTTCGATCCTGCACGGCTCTGCAGGCGTGCGGGGGTGGGGGCTCCGAGGAGCATGCGGTCAGCGTGCCGTGTGCCGCCCGTCTTCTGCCCGACGGTCGACGTGGGCGTTGGCTCGCCCTGCCCGCTATCGACGGCACTCGTCCAATTCCGACCGCGCTGAGTACTTCCTGCGGACTGAACCGGTGTGCCGGCGTCCGCGGCCGGCCAGAGCCGACCGGAGCGTCGCCGGGTCGCCTGTTTTGCCAGGTCGATAATGCTTTTTACATGTCGGCTGGCTTTTTGCGCCGGCCATTAGGTCTTGCATGGCGCGGACGGCACACAGCTGGCCGACAACCCCGGCCCTACCTTTGTCAGCGTTCGGCCGAGGCGGCCACAGCGGACCGGCGGAGGCGCCGGCTGATGGACAGCGGACGGACCGGACCGGTGGACGGACGGGTGGACGGACTGGTGGACGGACTGGTGGACGGACTGGTGGACGGACTGGTGGACGGACTGGTGGACGGACTGGTGGACGGACTGGTGGACGGACGGGTGGACGGACGGGTGGACGGACTGGTGGACGGACAGACGGACCGGTGGACGGACTGGTGGACGGACGGGTGGACGGACTGGTGGACGGACAGACGGACCGGTGGACGGACCGGTGGACGGACTGGTGGACGGACTGGTGACGACTGGTGACGGACTGGTGGACGACGACCGGTGGACGGACAGACGGACCGGTGGACGGATGGGTGGATGGACGGGTGGACGGACTGGTGGACGGACTGGTGGACGGACCGGTGGACGGACTGGTGGACGGACGGGTGGACGGACAGACGGACCGGTGGACGGACTGACGGACGGGTGGACGGACGGGTGGACGGACAGACGGACCGGTGGACGGACCGGTGGACGGACTGGTGGACGGACTGGTGGACGGACTGGTGGACGGACCGGTGGACGGACAGACGGACCGGTGGACGGACGGGTGGACGGACGGGTGGACGGACTGGTGGACGGACGGGTGGACGGACAGACGGACCGGTGGACGGACTGGTGGACGGACGGGTGGACGGACTGGTGGACGGACAGACGGACCGGTGGACGGACCGGTGGACGGACTGGTGGACGGACTGGTGGACGGACTGGTGGACGGACCGGTGGACGGACAGACGGACCGGTGGACGGACGGGTGGACGGACGGGTGGACGGACTGGTGGACGGACTGGTGGACGGACCGGTGGACGGACCGGTGGACGGACTGGTGGACGGACCGGTGGACGGACTGGTGGACGGACTGGTGGACGGACCGGTGGACGGACGGGTGGACGGACTGGTGGACGGACAGACGGACCGGTGGACGGACGGGTGGACGGACAGACGGACCGGTGGACGGACGGGTGGACGGACGGGTGGACGGACGGGTGGACGGACGGGTGGACGGACGGGTGGACGGACCGGTGGACGGACTGGTGGACGGACGGGTGGACGGACAGACGGACCGGCGGACGGACGGGTGGACGGACGGGTGGACGGACAGACGGACCGGTGGACGGACGGGTGGACGGACAGACGGACCGGTGGATGGACGGGTGGACGGACGGGTGGACGGACGGACGGGTGGACGGACAGACGGACCGGTGGACGGACGGGTGGACGGACGGGTGGACGGACGGGTGGACGGACAGACGGACCGGTGGACGGACTGGTGGACGGACGGGTGGACGGACGGGTGGACGGACGGGTGGACGGACAGACGGACCGGTGGACGGACAGACGGACCGGTGGACGGACGGGTGGACGGACAGACGGACCTGTGGAAGGCCGGGTGGACGGACGGACGGACCGGTGGACGGACGGGTGGACGGACAGACGGACCGGTGGAAGGACGGGTGGACGGACGGACAGACCGGTGGAAGGCCGGGTGGACGGACAGACGGACCTGCGGAAGGCCGGGTGGACAGACGGACAGACGGTGGAAGGATGGGTGGACAGACGGGCGAGCTATTGGACGGGCTGGCCAGCACTCGGACTGATGTACTGCGGCAGGACTAGGTGGCCAGTAGTTGGACGTTCAGACGCAGGGACGATCCGCCGACACCGGACGGCCAGCGGTTGGCCGGCCAGCGGCCAGCGGCCAGCGGCCAGCGGCCAGCGGCCAGCGGCCAGCGGCCAGCGGCCAGCGGCCAGCGGCCAGCGGCCAGCGGCCAGCGGCCAGCGGCCAGCGGCCAGCGGCCAGCGGCCAGCGGCCAGCGGCCAGCGCGGGCCAGCGGCCAGCGGCCAGCGGCCAGCGGCCAGCGGCCAGCGGCCAGCGGCCAGCGGCCAGCGGCCAACGGCCAGCGGCCAGCGGCCAACGGCCAGCGGTTGGCCGGCCAATGATCGGACGGAGGGATGATCCGCCGGCTGATCCTCCAACAGCGGACGACCAGCGGCCAGCGGCCAGCGGCCAGCGGCCAGCGGCCAGCGGCCAACGGCCAGCGGCCAGCGGCCAGCGGCCAGCGGCCAACGGCCAACGGCCAGCGGCCAGCGGCCAGTGGTCGGTAAATGCACTCAAGGACGGCCTCCGTGTTGCGACAGAGCAGATGAGGAAGGTGAGGCTCGGGACGGGGAAGGTGGGGCCGGGCACCTCATTTGCAGGCAGCCGTGGGCCGGGATAATTCGCCAACTGGCGCCGGCTGCAGCCAGCGGCGGCGGCCGGCCGCGGTGCGCAGACTCCGCGCCGCATTTAGCATCCAAACCGGCCATTGGCTGAGGTCGTCGTCGCTCATACTTAACAGCTGTGCATAATTGATGCGTCGGTAAATGTGCGACGGTTAAGTTGCAGTACTACACGCCCGAAATCACCTGGTAAGGTCAATGCAACGGTGGACGCCACGCTGATGCCGGGGGACGTCCTTGTTGGCTTTGTTGATCAAAAGGTCAATCTGAAAGTCAAAGGAAATGTTAATAAGCGTGTCATGAGTGAAAGAAGTGGGCAGCGTGTCATCCTGTGGAGTAACCTGGAGGTAATTTCCAACACCAAGTTCCGTGTGAAAGTGTTGGATCCAGTGCATGTAGTAATTTAAATGTCCATACAACCGTAATACCCCTCGCCTTTCTTTCTTTTCTGCTTTATCGTGACACTGCATCGCGATGATTTTCTGTGCCTTATCATTTCATTTGCCTTTCCGTGTCCACCGTCATGCCGCGTTCTTCCCTCTGTCATACCAGGCTCTCCATCTTGTCATCATCTCTGCTACGTCCTCCATGGTTCGCTGCTGCCCCGCCCTTCTGCGCCCCTTGTCCTAGCGAACACTGCCCTCTACCTTGGTGAACCCTGCCCTCTACCTTGGTGAACCCTGCCCTCTACCTTGGCTAACCTTGTCCTCTACCTTGTCTTACCCTCTGCTACCGCCTCCTTTATCTCAGGATGTCCCTACCTTGCCATGTCATGCCCATTGCAGTGCTCTTTGTCCCAGCCTGACTCCTGGTTGACCGTGCCCGTGCCTTGCTATGCCCTCTACCAGGCTATGCCCTGTACCATGCATCGCACCTGCCCTCTGTCTCGCCCCGCCCTCGCTTTGCCATTCCCGTTGCTCCCTTACTCGCCAATACCTCTGCCTTGTCATGTCATCTACTTTGTCCTGCCCTTTTCTCTGTCCTGCACCTGCCTTTTGCTTTGCCGTATCGTTTACCCCTGCGTGCCCCGCCGCCTTACCCATACTTCTGTCGAATCCTGCCTCTGACTTGCTGTTCCTCCTGTTTCGTTATGCCCTCTGCCTTGTCGTACCTTACCGTGCGTACCTTGATGCGTACCGGACGCACCGTACGTACGTACGTTGATGTTAATCCTTGGTGTTATCATATTGACTTCGTACCAAGTTAAATGTCAGGAAATTGTGGTATGGCAGATTCTTTTTTTTCATTTTGTTAAATTAGGCGCTTCGGCCTCCTTATACCATTCCGCGCCGTTGATGAAAAGTCACAATGTATTAAATCGTTAAAGTCAATTTATAATTCCTGGATCAAGTTGGTTTGTCGTAGAGAAAATGAAAAGAAGTTTGATCAGAAACGGGTGATCATCCCCCAACAGTGAGGGCAAAGAGAAAGGGATGTTGTGTGCGTGGCAGTAATCGGTCAGTGGTTTTCTATGGTCATGATATTGCGGGCAGTGTAGTAATATATGTGGGATTGTAAGATGAGTGTTACATGATGGGCATAAAGGCCGAAGTGAAGCAGAATAAATAAATCGATGTGTGAGGTAAGTATGTCCTATGTGGATGCGTGAGAGGACTTTTTTTTCGTGGCGGTTGATGTGAAATGATGGTGTCCGGATATCGACGACTGGCTTAATGTTCCGTAATTGTGTATGGTTTGTGTTTTGTGTCCCGGTTTGGTTCCAAAAATACCGAATTTTCTGTCGTATTGTTGATTTGATGGCGTCAAAATGTGGTGGGATTTCTGTGATATGTGGTAATTGTAATAATTATTTTGCGAGATGATCTGCTTCCTCGTTTCCTGGGATGCCGCAGTGACTGGGCACCCACAGGAAACGGACCTTCACGCCCATCGAATGAAGTGTTCCTAGTGCTTCATGAATATAAATATGGCAATGATGTGAAAAGGAAAGTGACGAAAGAGATTGTAAAACAGAGTTGGAGTCCGAACAAATGACGATGCTGCGCATGGGGTGACAGAGAAAACTGTTGCGAATATAACGGATGGCAATGAGGATGGCATGTAATTCAGCGATGAAAATTGATGTTCCGTCTGGTAATCGATGTTGTTTTTTGTATGTTCCCGAAACTATTGCATTGCCGGTAAGGTTAGCGTTTTTAGAACCGTCAGTATAAACGAAAGGTACGTGGTGATAACGAGGCCCGAAATTTGTGAAATTTTTGTTTAGTGTATTCTGGGCAAAGCTGTGATTTTGGAGTGGTGGTGAGATACAGAATGTGTCGTTCGGCAATTTGCCACGGTGGCATAGCTGATGGAGAACTAGAAGTAATGCGTGGAATAGTGAAATGAAGTTGTTCAGAAAATGTTTTGACTCGAGAAGCTATAGTGAGACCAGTTCGCCTTTCGGCTGGACCTAAATAATCATGATGTAAATTTGGGAGAATTTGTAATGACGCGTGTGTGGGGTGGTTTACGTGAAATTGAATTTTGGAGGCGTACCTAAATGTTTGCTGCATTCTACGGAGAGCTAGTGGAGGAATTCCCGATTCTGCTTCTAAAGAAATAATGGGTGAAGTAGTCATTGCACCTAGTGCGATACGGATAAATTTATTTTGAATGGTGTCTAAAATGTGTAAGGAGGTTGGGCTGACACCATCATAGACTACTGAGCCGTATTCAATGATGGGGAGCACTAAGGATTTATATAGTTGTAAAAGAGTATGACGATCAGCTCCCAATGGGGTGGATGTAATGCAGCGAAATAAATTTAGTCGGTGAAAACATTTGTTCTGGACGTGTTTCATGTGTTTATGCATTGAAAGTCTACGATCAAAAATAAATTTAAATGAATGTACAAAAGATACATTTTGCCCGAGGTGAAGCTGTGTTTCTGGGTTTGGACAGGGAGTGCATTTGCTAAAAATCATGGTTGCAGACTTGGGAGGCGAAAAATTGAATCCGTACTTCATGGACCATTCGTGTATCCTGTTTAGAGCATTTTGAAGCCGAATCAAACAATTTTCGTTATTTTTGTCCGAGCACCAAATTGCACTATCGTCGGCGAAAAGAGAATACGATATATTTGTAGGCATGTCGGCGAAAAGGTCGTTAATGATGATGTTAAATAAAACTGGTGATATGCAACTTCCCTGTGGTAGTCCGTTTTGAAGAAAATGTGGATCGGAAATGGCTGACCGGCACCTGATGTTGAATCTATGCGAACCAGATAAGAAACCTATTAACACGCGCATTGGAGGGGGCGCGAAATCCGCCCACCCCTGCGGTTTTTCGTAAATAACTGCAGATTTTACCGGTCGATATACGCGATTTTCTGCGTACCTGCTTAGAAATGACCGGCGCGTCGTTTGTTTAAAGTAGACAAGTTAAAATCGGCCGAATTTTTTTTTCAAGTTAGGGGCCGCTAAAGTAAAAAAAAAGTAATTATAGCGCCAGACCAGAAAAATCGGCGCTGATGCGCTTCCCGTATATTCGCAAAAGGGAAGTGTTCTTGGCAACACTAGCGACTTGTTTGATGTATACTGATATGCTATATAGTTTCAAGATCATGTTAGGTCACCGAGGTCAAGTCAGGTCAAGTTCATGACAGGTTAATGGAACCAAACTTGATCAACTGGAATGTTGTCATAAATGCACTACTGTTTGTCATTTGTACTGTTTGTCATTGCGTTTCCATACTTTATTCATGTACTTCACTCCTTTCTTCACGAAGCCGATTGCTCCGAGCTGCCCGACGGAGCAGTCGGGCGGGCGGCCCGGTTTCGGTAACTGGAACAGGTAACTGACCTGATAAAGTGGTGCTATATAGGTGACCTGAGGTCAACTGTTGGGTCCAGCATCTGCATTGCATCAGTAGTAATGTCCAAAACATCATTGATGCCCATTTTGGAGCATTTAAATGCAATCACAGCGATCCATAACGATGACAAGCCAAGCCACTCGATACCAGAAAATTTTGCAAATTTGACCTCATTTGACCTTGAAGATATTGACCTAAGATCATGCAATTAGTACACAATAGAGTTCACTACCGTACCCATCCACCCTGCGAATTTCGTTCCTCTAGCTTCACTAGGAGCTGAGATTTTATGGGGGGGGCGGAATCCGCCCCCCTCCCTTCAGTGCGCGTAATTTTCAGAGGCCCTCCAGGGCGCGTGTTAAATAATGTGCTAAGTGTTCTTTTATGCCGAGTTGTTGAATTTTTTAGAGGAGTGCTGGTTTGAAAACCATATCGTAAGCTTTGCTTATATTTAAGAATACTGCGACAGTGTGTTGATGTTTTTGTAGCCCAAGCGGATGTCTGTCTCTAACCGAATAAGATGATCTATTGTACTGCGTTCTCACCGAAAACCACATTGAAAGGGAGATGGAAGTGAATTTGTTTCCAGGTGCCATGTCAGTCTTTTAATAGCTATGCGTTCAAAAAGTTTTCCTAAACAACTGGTGAGTGCAATGGGTCGAAAATGTGTAGGGTTACTATGGTCTTTGCCTGGTTTTGGAATTGGGATAATGATAGCTTGTTTCCATGCTTCAGGAAAGACATGATTTGACCATAATGAATTAAATGTGTCTTAGATGCATTGTTTGATGTGGTCAGATAAATGTTGAAAGAAGGAATAATGCAATTTGTCAGGCCCTACTGAAGTGTTACCGGCGGAGGAAATGGCATTCTGCAGTTCGGAAAGTTGAAAAGAAGCATTGTAGTCCTCCGTATTGTCGGATTGAGAGTTCGAGATTGGTGTAAAAAGTGTGTTGTGCATTTGGTAGGAAATTATGTCGGTAGTTCTCATCAGAGCTATTGTGGGCTATGGTATCAGCTATGGTATTCACGATGGTTTGTGGGTCTGTAATGGTGAGATTGTGGATGTTGAGGGCCGGTAGAGATTTAAATGGGGAGCGTCCGGACAACCGTCGGATTAATTGCCATATTTTACTTAAAGGTGTTTGAAATGTGAGCTGCTGTAAATATAAGGTCCATGAACGGCGCTTAGCATCGCGAATGATGCGGCGGGTCCTCGCACGTTCACGGTTACGGATGATTAAATTTTATTGATCGGGATGTCGTAAATAATTTTTAAATGCTCTTTTTCTTACCGCAATGGCTTTTGAAATTTCTTGACACTACCAAGGTACTGGTTTTCTTTTGTAAATGGTTTGATAAGTGGAATAGTCGTGGAAGCTGTCTCGAAAAGCGTATTTGTGAGTGAGTTGATGTTTTCGACGGGAGAAATGTTGGGGTTGTATTGAGTATGTGAAAGTTCCTGAAATGTTGTTCAATCTGCCTTCGAAATTTTCCAGCGGGGGATAAAGCTGGGTGTGGTATCGGTCCCAGTTGAAAATGTGGGTGTTAATTTGATGGGGTAGTGGTCGCTGTCATGAATGTCGATGTCAATGGTCCAGTCAAAATGATTGGCCAGGGTCGGAGAGCATATTGATAAATCAATAGCTGTTTCTGTATTATGTCCGAGGTTAAAGAAAGGTTCGTTCTCCGGTGTTAAATAGTACTAAATTATGCCAGTCTAAAATTTGTTCAATGATGTGGCCGCGAGTATCTTCATGTGTACGTGCTTTATCCCAGGTTGGACTATGTGCATTAAAGTCTCCAAGTAATATGAAAGGGTTCTTGAAATGTGCTATAAGGTTTTCTAATTGTGCCAAAAGATGTGTGATGTCTGTGTGTGGTGGAATATAAATGGAACATACACCTACCATGTAAACGTATAGTACAAGCTACTGCTTGTAAAGGTGAATTCAGTGTAATTTGTGTATGTGTAAAATCATTGTTGATGTAAAGTGCTGTACCGCCACTGCGATGAGGACCACGGACCTCGTCGTGACGGTACAGCGAGTAATTGAAAAGGTTGAAATTATATGTATCTGTGGGTAAGAATCGGGTTTCCTGTAGTGCAATAAGAATCGGAGTGAGTAAACTAAAGAAAGCCTTCATTTCTGCCCATTTGGAAATTAAACTACGGCAGTTCCATTGCAGAAATATGGACATTTGTGAAAAGAAAGTTAATATTTGTCGGCACCTTTTAGTGCCTGGCGCAGCCACGATTGCAGCTCGGGCGGGCATGTGGGTTGGGTGCGTCCGGCGGCGGTTGACCCGCCCGAGCCGTCCGACCGACCGGTGACCTTGGCAAGGTCACGGCGTCCGGCCACTGCCGCGGGGGATGCCCGCCCGCTGGAATGTGTCGGTCGGGTCACGTGGCCGCCAGCCGGCACGGGACGCGTCGGGCTTGATCGGCGGCCCACCGAAGTGGCACGCATTTCCCCAGCAGCCGAATGGCTGCGGGGTCTGGCATTCCTTGAGGAATTTTCCTGAGTGTGTGGAGTCGGAGTGGTCTTTTTGTTGGGAGCCACGGTGTTGTGTCGGTGTGGTCAGCGGTGCGAGTTTTTTTAAGTGGAGCTAAGCCGGGAATGCTGTCGGTTTGCATCGAAGTAGAAATGGTGTTGACGCGACGCGTGGGGGGAGCAACGGTGGCCGCCTGGGCATAAGTTTTTGTTGATGGGGAGGTGGCTTCGACAGACCGTCGAGCCTGGGGGTATGACACCCCGGTCGTGGCCTTGACAGCGCAGACCTCCTTCTCCTTGCGCCAAACTGGGCAGAGGGGTGATGTGGTCAGGTGATCGGATGTGTTGCAGTTGAGGCAGTGGGCAGATTTGGAGCAGGTGAATTCGGAATGAGGTGGTTCGTCGCACTTTGGGCAGCGGGCTGGTTGGCGGCATGTTTTGCTGCCATGGCCGAAGCGCTGACAGTTAAAACAGCGGAGAGGATTGGGAATGCACATAACCAAATCGCTATCGCTACCTACGCACGTCTCACCACTCAACGCTTCGGGCCGCTGACGCCGACCAACCTTCCGGGACGCCAGGGACCGTTCCCGGCTCGACGCCAGAACTGCCGTTGCCAAGTGCAAGACGCCGTATACCAGCCATCATCTACGAGCCACCAGCCTGCCACCACACACACACACCGCACAAGCCGACATACACACACACACATACGTACAGTACCCCCAACCTAACTCTCCGGCACTCCACCACTATCCAAACCTACTCAACCTCCAACCGCTCTCTCAAGCTCACCTGCTACATCTACTGAGCCGTCGACCTCTACTCTACTCTTCGAGATCTCGAAGACCTACATCAACTCTACTGATCCTCCAATCAACTCTACTCAGCTTTCTACTTCATCTACCTCATCTACCACAGTGGCCAGTGACAGTGCCTCTCCAGAGCAGTGCCCGTCTCTACTTCTACAACGCCATCTACTTCTCTACGCTCTACCAGGTCAGTCCGGCGGTGCTGCCACCCCTCCCACCGCGCTCCCTCCACCCCACCCCCCGCTTTTCCCTCTAGTGCCGTCTGCACGATCTTTTTCTGATCTTTCTGACCGTGCTCTCTTCACGCACATCTCTGATTTCTTTGTGTTTTCTTCATCTTTATCTGCCCCTCTTTTGACAAACTGTCGGGCTTCCTTCACGCCCTTCTATACCCTCCGCCAGCCATTTGTACTGTTCTGTGTCGCACACACACCTGTCACACTCATCTTTTTCCAACACCACACACAACAAACACAGCCAACACCACACGCTTCAACACCATGAACACCAATACACCACCTACAGGCGAGTTCTTCATTTGCCGCCGGGGAGACGGGGAGCCCATGGGCTCCCTCGACCCCTGGCTGGTGGATGAAGAACTCGTCCGACAGACAGGAGCGCCCCTACACGCCAAACCTATGAGATCTGGGGCGCTCCTCATTCACGCCAACAACGACATAGACGGCCGCATACTCCCCACCATACATCACATACAAAACACCCCTATCTCGATCACTCCGGCCACACACATGAACACCTCACAAGGCACCATCAAGGCACGGGAGTTGGTCTGTATACCGGAGGAGACCCTAACTCGGAGGTTCCGGGAACAGGGCGTCTCCTCCGTGTACAGGCCGCCCCCACGCCACGGATACAACACCACGGACATACTAATTCTCACCTTCACAACACGTACACAACCCAAACACGTGAAGGCGGGCTACCTGCTTTTTCCGCTCACACCACGCGCACCCATCCCGCGAAGATGCCGTAAATGTCAACGGTACGGGCATTCAACGGGGGGTGCCACAGCAACACCCACACCTGCGCAAACTGCGCAGGACAACACGACACAGACCACTGCACCAGCGGCGTGCGCAGCTGCGCCGCCTGCGGGGGGACCACGCGGCGTCGGACGGGGGCTGCCCCCGATGGCAGGCGGAGCGGGAGGTGCTCCGCCAGGTCCACCTCGGGGGCATGGCCCTGGCCGACGCCAGAGCGTCGGTGTTTGACCCGCGGGCGGCGTGGCCGCTCCGCCGCACAGAGCCGGGGAACCCACAACCACCACCACTATCACACACAGAATACCCGGCTCTGCCTGCACCCACGCCACACAAGCAGACAACGAATACATACACACAACAACCCGACGCACCAACACCAACGAACACCAACACACACCCAAAACACCCCGCAAGACCAGGACACCCCATCACCCACCGACCACTACAAGCACCACCAGCCATCCCAACTCGCCTATCAGCACCCACCCCACCCTGCCACCCCCCACCGCCGCCACCACCCTACCAACCAGGAACCTCAACATCCCCTCAGGCCTCACTCACTTCACACACAACGGACACATCACTGACACAGCACTCGCACACAGACACGGGGTCTGAACAGACAGACACCGAGCGCATCAACACCGACTCAGACGTCACAGTCCCCTGCACCCCAACACCACCCCCTACCAACCACAAGTACCTCATAGGCCCACGAAAAGCACCAACAAAAAACACTCCCCCAAAAGACCATTCACGCGTGCCAACACTCACAGACAATGAACACAATACTCCAATGGAACACTCACGGACTCATTAGACACTGGCCAGAATTTAAACACTACGCATTACAAACACACCACACTGCACTATGCATACAGGAAACACACTTTAAACCCCATGACCCGTATCAATTCAACATCCCTCAATACACGCTACACAGACAAGACACACACAACACACACACATACAGATCAGGCGGAGTATGCACATACATTAGGAATACAACACCGCACCGCCTGATACCATTCAACACCACAGCAGACATATTACTCACGGAAATCCACCTACACAACACAGCTTACACACTCATCAACATATACGATCCCCCTCGCGAACCACAGAAACCCTTTCGGAATTAAACAAGGCACTCGATCAAATTCACACACCCGTCATAGTCACAGGAGACTTCAACTCGCACCACCCACTATGGGACACCCGCACAACACGACCCGATCACAGAGCACTCACACTCATCACACTGGCTACACAACATAACCTCACAGTACTCAACACCGGATCACCAACATACCTCGTCCCAATTAGCCACACCCTCCCCACTACCCCTGACGTAACCCTGGCATCCTCCCGCATAGCCCTTACCCTATCATGGACATCCGACCCCGATCCTCAATTCAGTGACCACGCACCCATAACCATCACCTTTAACCAAATCCCGACCATCGGCCCACCGCATCCACCCACGGGCCGATGGAACCTCAAAAAAGCATCCTGGACATCCTTCTCAGAATCTATGGCAGCACAAACAGCACACAACCCACACCTCACACCGGAACAATTTGCAGACACCCTCATCACCACAGCACACCAACACATACCACAGACAAAACCACGCCATCAACACAAACCTCGCGCGGCACCCTGGTGGAGCGACGAATGCCACCGGGCAGTCCGCGCGAGGAACCACGCACGACACAGACACGAGAGACACCGCACACCAGAAACACTCACAGTATACAAACAACTCAGAGCAGCCTGCAAAAGAACCATTAGAAATGCCAAAAAAACGTCCTGGAATAAATTTTGCACCCAATTTAACAGATTCACTCCTCTCGGCGAAATTTGGACACTTCTTGGAACATTCCAACATCGACAAAGACCACCAGCCAAAGCCATCACACTCATACACAACAACGTCACCACCACATACCCACAAAGAATAGCAAACATTTTCGCACACAACTATCACATTAGATCATCCACACTCGCACAGCACCCCCCACCACCAATCAGACACACACGGCCACACCTTTACAACACTAGGTTCACACTCACAGAATTACAAATAGCAATCACACAAACAGGAAACACAAGCGTAGGACCAGACAACATACACTATTCATTCTTCAAACACCTACCAACACAAGCACTACAAACACTACTGGACACCTACAACACCGCATGGACAACACATACATACCCACAATCTTGGCTACACGCTCTGCTCATTCCTATCCCAAAACAAAACACAGACCTAACCCTATGCGACTCCTACCGCCCTATCGCACTAACCAGCTGTCTCCATAAACTCTTTGAACGCCTTGTCAAAAAACGCCTCCTCTACATTATTCAAACACAAAAACTAATCTCTCCTATACAATCAGGCTTTCTTCCTAATCGCTCATGTCTAGACAACCTCACCTATCTCACCACACACATCCAGGAAGCGGCGGCCAGGAAATGCTCCACCGTCGCCGTCTTCCTGGATCTCAAACAAGCATATGACACGATCAGCATCACAGCACTCCTAGAACACTTACACAACATAGACATACAGGGCAGACTTATACACTACCTTCATTTCTATCTACTAAACCGCTCTTTCCAAGTAAAAATAGGACAACACACTTCAGACACTAAATTCCCCACAACCGGCCTGATGCAAGGTTCGGTTCTTAGCCCCCTTCTCTTTATTTTAGGTCTAAATTCAGTCATCACCGACAACCTTCCGGCCAAAATTGCAATATACGCAGACGACATTGTAATCTGGACTTCACAAAAATTGCCAAACCACGCACTAGCAATACTACAGAAGACACTAACAGAACTACACAACAGACTCGCCCTACTAAACCTACACATCGCACCACACAAATCTAAATGTATGTTCTTCGGTCACCACAAACACACAGATGAACAACCACTAAAAATAGACCAGACACCCATACCATTTGTCACCAGTGCGAAATTTCTCGGCATCACATTTGACCGACTAGTCACCTTTCGGTTACACATCTTAGACATCCACAAACGCGCATCAAAAAGAATCAACCTACTACGAGCACTTTCTGGCACAAACTGGGGATCCGATCGAAACACACTTCTAACTCTATACAAATCAATCATTCGGCCAATTTTGGAATACGGATCCCCACTCTTCGAAAATGCAGCTAAATCAAACATCCACCTACTAGACACACTACAACACCAATGCCTCAAAATAGCCACTGGAGCATACATCACTACACCTTATCTCGCACTGCACATCTACAACCACATACCAGAACTCAAACACAGACGCACTGAAGCACTACTTAGATATCATTACAAAACACAACTAGTCAAACACCACCCATGCACTGAAGCACTCAAAATCCGCACCAAACGCAGACACATACTCATGAACGCACCACGACTCAGAACCACGATAGGAACTCGCATACACCAACACGCAAATAGACTACAAATCACACTCCCCACAACACAACCCCTCCCACCACCCACAGCATGGTGGAAACACCAAGCTCCCACAACACACTTCCTCATAGACAAACCGAAACACACATACACAGACGCAGAAATTCAACAACTTTTCCTACAATTCACATCACAATATGCAAATCACAACATCATTTACACAGACGGCTCCAAATCACATACACAGCAGACGGGCACAGCGGCGGTGCTGTATACAAATACAGCACCGCCCCGAGTCATCTTACGTGCCCGTCTGCACGACACAGCATCCACATACACAGCAGAACTCTACGCAATCTTCTCGGCATACTCCACCATCTATAACACACAAATGCAACACAATATCATAGCAACAGACGCAAAATCAGCACTACAAAGCATAACACCATACACCACATTCAAACACCCACTCATTCCCAAAATACTTTACATACATAACAAACTAAACATCCAACAACGCCCACTACTTCTCTGGATCCCAAGCCACACAAACATACACGGTAACGAACACGCAGACACAGAAGCAAACCTAGCCACAACACTACAACAAACCACGCAATGCCCATACTCAAAATCCGATTACTACCCCACAATCCGCCAAGCACTCAACAAACACATACAACAAACGTGGGACACAACAATAACACAACTCCACGAAATACACCCAAAACACGAACAATGGCACTCCATCAACCAACACACCAGACAAAAAGAACGTACACTAACACGCATACGAACAGGACACACAGCACTCACACACTCCTACCTCATTCTACGACAACAGCGACCACAATGCACAACATGTCACCGAATACTCACAATCAAACACATACTCATTTACTGCACCAAATACAACCACCAAAGACAACATATCACCAACTATTGCGCCACACACAACATCCCACTAAACCTCACTACTCTCCTCAACGACGACCATCCAGCACTACACGAACATGTCTTCCACTTTCTCTCTATCACACGCATACTAGAACAACTGTGAAAAAAGGGAAAAAAGAAAACGACAAAAAAAACGAACAAAAAACAAACAAAAACAAAACAAAAGATGGAACGAAAACAAAAAGATGTTCCAAAAAAATGAACAAAATAGCCCCAAAAAAAAAAAAAAAAAAAAAAAAAAAAAACGATAAGCATGACGCTGATTAAAGGACAACGAAAGAAAAACAAAAATACACCCCAATAACAAATGTTCTTGCAATGTTTCAACCAAGGCGAAGACCCAACCCCAAACCCCCCACTACACCCCGTACCCCAATCTGGCACCGTCCGGACTGGCGACTCTTCTCAACCGCAACATCTTCGGACTCCAACCATCTCTACTATACTTCCGCTCAACCCAACTCTACTCAACTCTACTCTACTCAGCTCTACTCTACACTACAAGGATCTACTTCGACTCTGCTCAACCAATCAACACCCTCTTCCACCCCTCGACTAATCCTCCTACCATACCCCTCACCAATTTATACCGCTTAACACCAACAACCGGAAACAGCCGACATCACCACACGGTGGCAGGCTGGCCAAATTCACACACACACACACACACTGGGAATGCAGACACGGACTTGGTAGCGTAGGTATCCGGCGAGGAGAGACTTGGGAAGAATGGTATAATTAAAGGTAAGGACTAGGAGGCTCGTGTCACGTTTCTGGCCGTCTTTAAAGGAAGTGATGCGGCGGACGTGGGTCGCCCCCTCCGGCCTGAACTCCGCCTGAATATCTTCCTCAGACATAAAGCGGAGCTCCGGCGCGAAGACGGTGCCCTTGGTGGTATTGCGGTTTGAATGGAGAGTGATGGTAACGGATTTTCCACAAAATGTGGTGGTACGGAGGAGGGCTTTGGTCTGGGCTCGGGATTGGGTTTTGATAACTAGGGTTCCGTTGGCTGGGGCTTCAATGTCGGGATTGGCTAGGGAGCAGATGGCGAGGAGTTGCTTAGTCGGCCAGAAAACGTTGACACGGCGAAAGGAAACGGATTCCTCGACAGGCTTAACGACTACGTACGAGCCAGCACTGTCGAGGTAGGGTTCGATGGGTTCAGGTGGAGAGGGCGTGATCTTGTTCGAGCATGGGTCAGCGGCGTGGAGAGTGATGGTTTGGTCCGGATTGCGTGACGGGTTCGTGGTCTTTGAACGAGCAGGGGTCGGCGAGGCACAAAGGGTTTCCATGGCGTCATCAAGGGGAATTGTCCGGCGTGGGTCATCAATGGTTGTGTCGAGAGGTTGGGCATCAGGGGCCAAGTCCGTGGTCGCGCTATGGTCATCTGGTGTGGTCAGTGGGGGAAACTCAGATTCGGAGTCCTGTAGCGAGCTGGGGTCATTGTCCTGTTTCCTTTTTTCCCCATCACGGGGAAAAAACCTACCGAGCGAAATCTAAATAAACACGCAGAACATAAGGAACGGAAATACTACGACGATGTAAACCGAGTGGGGCGACGGGTGTCACCCCACAAGAAAACGAAATGAGAAAAAGAGCGACGGGTGTCGCCCCACGAAAATGAAAAATAAAGAACTGCAGTAACAAGCAGTCAGTCGCGCCAAAAATATGGCACAGCGGAGTAGTCAGCGGGCTCTGGTCAGGTGCAAGCCAATAGTACTGAACACTCCATTGGCAGCTTCTTGAGGCACTGGCACCTAATCCCGAATCTGCATTATTTATTTCATCTAAATATCTGTGGTGCTTCTCATATCTCAGTGACCGGCGAGGGCAAAACCTGCAGGTATTGGCCAAAGGAGGAGCGGCTCCTACGAAGGGAAGCCGATCTACCCGAAAATTGTTGGAATTCCCTGGTTTTCTTTCATTTAGTTTGCATGGGTGTTCGTCAGAATCTGTCATTTAAAATATTTTAAAGTGGTGATTGTGATTGTGAGTCCAACCACTCCAAGGGGTCAGCCCATCATCCTCCCATTGAATACCTCGCCACTTACTTCACTGCGTGTTTTTTTGTAAATGACCTTGGAGCTGCGGGAATGCAGGACGCTCTGGTAATAATGCGAGAAAGGGAATATCAGCTGAGTAAACTTCGCGTTGGTTTTTGCTACGAGGAAATGTATTAGCGACGTGGTATAATCCCGAGCTCCCAGGTCGTTATCCCGAAGTACATTTTCCGATTCACGCCGCAACTCCCGAATACCGACATGATGAAAGCAGCCGAGAAATAATTTACGAATGGTTGCGGTGTGGATTTCAGTACTCTTCAGCACGACATAAAAGCATTGCGCCTTTTGTATTTCAAAACCCACAATTTATATTTGGTCCGGATGCAGTCCCTGGCATGCCTTCTGTTCTTTATCATTTTCCAGTCCTACTAATCCTGAGCTTCGACGGGAACAGCCTCCGAGCCACACTCAGCCATGCCAGTCTCGATCCAGTTCCAGGTCCGCATCGACAGGAGTGTACAACCACAGACGCGAGCGCGACGGTGCCAGACCCGGGACTGCACCGTCGTCCTGACCAGATGGGAACAGCGCCTCAGAGTCGTCACTGCGACATTGAACAGCACCTAGCCTCCAAAGGCATCCGCAAGCAACCCAGTGAAGAAAGGCTAACCCAGACTGGAAGAATGTGCGTGGCTTGCGCTTGCGTACGAGGCGACCAGCTGCGGATCATGCTGTGGCGCCAAGCAGGAGGGAAAGCTGAACTCCGCCAAGCATGAACTACCTGGCTTTCCTGATAGGCTCATCACAGTTCTGCGATCAACGATGCCCTTGAGTTATTTTTAGATATAAAAAACACGAAACAGAGGGTGCACACCAGCTTGTGGTGGAATAGCTGTCAGGACGCGTAAGGATAAACTCTACTTAATTAATGGATGATAGCCAACGTTAAAGCCAAATCACGTCCGTTGCCCGAGTCAGTCAGTGGCAGCTCTCAACTGTGTCTGTGACGCTATACTGGAGCATAAAACGAATTGACATCTTTAAATCTGGTCCAATCCATATCCGTCGGAACCAAGCCAATCCATATCAATATCCGCACCAGATACAGATATCCCATCTATATCCAATTCGTGTTATTTTGTCGGCCGATAGTGTTATCGGCTAGATATTTCTAACCAGATTGTGAACCTGATTGCGAACCTGGTTCTTCCGCCGCGGCGTCACGACACCTCCGCGTGACTGTGTCACGGCACCTCGGTCTGACTGCACCTCCGGCCCTAGCCATCATAGCGTGTTTAGCGTTTGGATCCAAATCGCCTCGTCCCGGGTTCATTCTTTCCCTTCCGTTCCTCGGCGTTGGCTGGCAGTGGCCGTGAGTCTCCGCGTCGGCTTGTTCGTAGGCCTCAGGCGTCCAGAAACAACCGCCAAATGCGCGGAAGGAATGGCGGCAGGCAGCGTCTTGCGTGGAGAGCGTCCCGGTGACGGACAGTGGGGAACGTTCCGATGATGGACAGTGGCGAGCGTCCCGGTGACGGACAGAGGCGAGCGTCCCGGTTACGGACAGAGGCGAGCGTCCCGGTGACGGACAGAGGGGAGCGTCCCGGTGACGGACAGAGGCGAGCGTCCCGGTGACGGACAGAGGGGAGCGTCCCGGTTACGGACAGAGGCGAGCGTCCCGGTGACGGACAGAGGCGAGCGTCCCGGTGACGGACAGAGGCGAGCGTCCCGGTGACGGACAGAGGCGAGCGTCCCGGTGACGGACAGAGGCGAGCGTCCCGGCGACGAACAGTGGCGAGTGTTCCGGTGACGGACAGTGGCGAGCGTCCCGGTGACGGACAGTGGCGAGCGTCCCGGTGACGGACAGTGGCGAGCGTCCCGGTGACGGACAGAGGCGAGCGTCCCGGTGACGGACAGAGGCGAGCGTCCCGGTGACGGACAGTGGCGAGCGTCCCGGTGACGGACAGTGGCGAGCGTCCCGGTGACGGACAGAGGAGCGTCCCGGTGACGGACAGGGGCGAGCGTCCCGGTGACGGACAGTGGCGAGCGTCCCGGTGACGGACAGTGGCGAGCGTCCTACGGACAGAGGCGAGCGTCCCGGTTACGGACAGAGGCGAGCGTCCCGGTGACGGACAGTGGCGAGCGTCCCGGTGACGGACAGTGGCGAGCGTCCCGGTGACGGACAGAGGCGAGCGTCCCGGTGACGGACAGTGGCGAGCGTCCCGGTGACGGACAGTGGCGAGCGTCCCGGTGACGGACAGAGGGAGCGTCCCGGTGACGGACAGAGGCGAGCGTCCCGGTGACGGACAGAGGCGAGCGTCCCGGTGACGGACAGTGGGGAACGTTCCGATGACGGACAGTGGCGAGCGTCCCGGTGACGGACAGGGGGGAATGTTCCGGTGACGGACAGTGGCGAGCGTCCCGGTGGCGGACAGATGGCGAGAACGTCCCGGTGACGGACAGAGGGGAGCGTCCCGGTGACGGACAGAGACGAGCGTCCCGGCGACGAACAGTGGCGAGTGTTCCGGTGACGGACAGTGGCGAGCGTCCCGGTGACGGACAATGGGGAACGTCTCGGTGACGGACAGAGGCGAGCGTCCCGGTGACGGACAGTGGCGAGTGTCCCGGTGACGGACAGTGGGGGGGGGGGGAGTCCGGTGACGACAATGGCTCGCACGGTCCGGAGGAGGGTGGGCACACTGCTGGCGCCGGAAGGTCTCCGGTGCTCCGAGGTCGCGTACAAACTGTCAACCATGGCTGACTGCCAGGCTGGTTGGAGTAGGGCGTCACTTTGAGGTCTTGTCGTACAGAGTGGCGCGCCCGCGCTGCCTCCCGTCATCCATGGATTCAATCCAGTAATATACAGCACCCACAGCAAGCTTTTGAGCGAAGTCATGACGAACCGACACAGTTCGCAATGGCAGTCGAATTATAACTGGCTATCACTCAAGCCACAAGAAGTCATGACGTTACCAGTAGAAGCAGCATGGCACCTAACACCTACAGACGCATGACAATAGATTTCGCTATTTTTTTCATTTCGTTGCAGAGGTATGACATCACAAGAGCTCAATCACCATTGTTGGATCTCAGCAACACCAGTCAGTTATTGGATATTGCACGTGATAGCTTAATTAAGCTGATTATCTCATCAGAATGCATATGATGAAGCATGCCTGGTAAGCGGAAAACGACTGGCCACAAAATTCAGCAAATATTGCGACAGGAATATGAATACCAAAATTGGCTTTAGCTGTTGCCTTTGTGATTTATAGCATGCTTCATTTAATACAGCAAATTACATTTCCCTGTTTTCACTCGAGAAATCTGACCTTCACTGAGGGGGATTTGCAGTTATTTTAGGGAATTCCTCTCTATTCTATTCTCTCCGAAATGTAGTCCGAATGCACCTGACATGACACCTGAAATGGTACCTGACATGGCATCTGATATGCCGCCTAACATGGCGCATGATATGGCACCTAACATGGCACCTGATATGGCACCTGGTATGGCACCTAACATGGCACCTGATATGGCACCTGATATGGCACCTAACATGGCACCTGATATGACACCTGGTATGGCACCTAACATGGCACCTGATATGGCACCTGATATGGCATCTAACATGGCACCTGATATGGCACCTGGTATGGCACCTAACATGGCACCTGATATGGCACCTGGTATGGCACCTAACATGGCACCTGATATGGCACCTGATATGGCATCTAACATGGCACCTGATATGACACCTGGCATCTGTCTGGCCACTGGCGCCAAACCGCTGAGGCAGAACGAAATTGCGGTGCCGCGGCGGCTCTGCAGATTCAGCTGGGCATCACTGTCGGTGGACGTCGTCACTGCCCGGCAGCCGGGCCGTCATACCTGGCGCACCTGATGCCGGCTGCACACCTGGTGCACCGCGCCAAACACCATTAGCGGCGGCGATATTCCGGTCAGGTGGACGCCACCTGGCCGGCCGGCCGAGCGCAGCTGGCGGCTCAGTCAGCTGCCTGCAGGGCCTGCCGTAAATACTGCTACTGCGCTGATCGCTGACGACACAGCTGTTCCGACGTCACGTCCACGCGGCATCACTTCTGCAGACTTTACTACGCCGGACGTCACGTCCATGCGGCATCACTTCTGCAGACTTTACTGCGCCGGACGTCACGTCCACGCGGCATCACTTCTGCAGACTTTACTGCGCCGGACGTCACGTCCACGCGCCATCACTTCTGCAGACTTTACTGCGCCGGACGTCACGTCCACGCGGCATCACTTCTGCAGACTTTACTGCGCCGGACGTCACGTCCACGCGGCATCACTTTTTCAAACTTTACTGCGCCGGACGTCACGTCCACGCGGCATCACTTCTGCAGACTTTACTGCGCCGAACGTCACGTCCACGCGGCATCACTTCTGCAGACTTTACTGCGCCGGATGTCACGTCCACGCGGCATCACTTCTGCAGACTTCACTGCGTCGGACGTCACGTCCACACGGCATCACTTCTGCAGACTTTACTGCGTTAGACACTGCCTGCTAGAGACTGCCTCCATTCGACGCTGCCTCCATCGATCACTGCTGCGACTTTCCCACTTCATACATCTCTGCTATGCTACGCTCCTGCTACGCGACATTACGCTACATAGTTTAGTGCTACAGATGGCATTGCCATGTGACATTGCTGCCGCGTGACACACGTACACAGACTTTAGTGCTCCCGACACTACTGCTACACACTACTACCACTGAGACGACTTGTATGTGGCATCATCCCATAATATTTACTGCTCCATACATCGCTGCTACAGTACATTGCTGCTATGCGACATTGCTGCTACACGACATTGTCGCTCTTAGTACTGCGTCTATGCGGCATTACCCCTCCCCCCAAACACAACAAAAAACTGCGCCAGACGTCAATCTTTCATCACATTGCCGCTCCCAGATTTGCATCTATGTGTCATTAATCTACCCCCACCCCCAACAAAGAAAGTAAACTGCGCCAGATGTCGTTGTTTCATCACATTGCTCCTCCTAGTTTTGCGTCTTTGCGGCATTATCCCCCACTCCCCACCCCCAAGAAAAAATAGCCTTCCCCAGACATCATTGTTCCATTGCATTGCTGTCCAAAGGTGTTGTCGGGACCAGCAAGGTCTGTCGCCATGGGTGGAGGCTTGTGTACATTGGTACTGCCGGTACAACACCAATCAAATATTGGTGTTGCCATGAAACACCAATGATTGTATGGTTCTCCTTGTGGTCACCCAATGCTGGTATTCACTCCCTAAATTTGCAGGGGGCACCGAGCTCATTGAAAAGAAAGATACAAACGTTGCTCAGTATATCGGAGTACATCAGGCCCTCTTCATTCGCGGAAGCGCATGCATATTTGGTCCTACAATACAACACTACCAACTTTCACGATTTAGCATTCAGTTTACTCCGCTACATGAAAGAAACGTGGTTGGATCAGAGTTGGCCACACCAATCATCCTGCGAAGCCTCCACCTGTGTCGCAATACTGTTGCGTAGCAATAAGGCGAACACAGGTCTTGTCGAAAGCAGCGAGGTCTGTCGCAGTCTGTCGCGTAGCATTCAGGCCCAACACTGTTCTTGTCGGAAGCAGTAAGATCTGTCTGTCGCAGTAAGGTCCGATGTCAGGAGTATGTAGCATCAGCGTCCCATCACAGCAATGTTGCGCAGTAGTGATGCCAGGAGTAGCAAAGTGCGTACCACTACTGTGAAGCAGTGACGTCGCGTATAATTATGACGACAGCAGCAGTCTGTAGCAGAATGTCGTGTGGCGACAATGTTGCGTAGAACTAGTACCGAGAGCTGTGATGCCCGCAGTAGGAATGTGGCATAGCAGTAGCATCGGAGCAATTGTGTCGCTAGCAGTAGGTTCAGTGGCAGCACTGACGTGTAACCGCCTGCATCACCCGCGGCAGATCGGCACCACCGGGCCGCAGAGGAGCACGCCGGCCGGCCTCAGTGGCGCTCGTGCGGCGCGGCGCCCCGTCCTAGCCGAGTCCGCAGCATACCTCGCCGTCAAGCGGCTGTGAAATATGGCCGCCCAGCTTACCAGCTGGCCGCGCGGGGCGGCGGCGGCGGGCGGCGGGCGACAGCAGCGCCGCCCGCCGGCCATCTGCGACATGTCGGCCGGCCGCACCTGCACTGCGCCGCCCGGGCCGCTGCAGGGGTGCCGCGCCACCGCCAGACAGCTTGGCGCGGCCCGGCCCGCCGGCCCCGCCGCCGGGCCGACTCCCGCTGCCGGCCGACCCGCGCGCGCGCTTAACTGTTTCCCAATTCGGCGCGCCGGACGATTTCTCCCCGCCGTGACAGACGAGCGGACGCGCGTGCAGCGCACCTGGAATGCGCCGGCCTCATCAGGTATGCGGCCCGTCGGCGGGCGGGGACCGGGCGCCCGGCGGGGCGCGCCGGGAGTGGCCGAGACTGCCTGGTGCCGGCCGCGTGACGTCACGGGCGGCGCGGCCGAGCTGCGCACCGGCCGACAAAGGTGACGCCAAGGTTAGCGCCGTTTGCCGACATCGGCCGCCGCGCTCCGCGACAGGCAGCGAGGCCGCACTGTGCACCTCAACCCTGGCCCGCGAACGGCGGACGCGGCTGAGTTTCGTTCGAATCGTGGGCCGATTGGTCATGGGTCGTCCGGGTGTGGGTCATGGCTAGTGTGCCGTGTACTACGGGCCACATTTTACGGGTCAATGAATCACTTGTCGAGAGCCGTGAATCAATGGAAGCGGGTCACAGGATCCGTGACGCAAGCGAACGGAAGCTAGCCGCGTGGCGCAACTATTCTGTGGAAATTCACGAGTTTCTCTCTAAGCAATCCCTGCGATGGCGAGATACGGAACACAAAACTGCATCTCCGTGATGACTACAGGACTGGCAATGCCAGCATTTTTCATGCGTACTAATTCTGGCAGTTAAACACTGATCTGAGCATTCGAGGCGAGCTTCGTCAAGCCGCCTCCGGTGTCGTGTCCATGTCAAGACAATGCTCAGGCCCTACCAACAGAAATGCACACGCATTGCAGCAGCTCTACCGTTTATGTTTTAGCGATCGTTGTTCAAGCATTTCATACTAATGTTTGTTGGTTGCCTTTGTCGGGCAGGTTTGTCGCATAAATCCTGAACTCACCCATCTGATCAATAAATTCAACTTCACCAGTGGAGCCTTAAAGAGAATGTTCGACCTTTAAACACGTTGAACTCATGCCCGGAATGCTACTCCGAGGCAGAATGTCAGTACAACATACCATCATTTGGCAAAAATGACAGCTTAAGATGCCACCAGAAATGTGTTCAAGGTTGATGTGCATGCTTAGCCCTTTTGAGCCCAAATAGTGGTGGTATGAGCTCCTCAGGGGGGTCACAGGGGGGATGGAGGGGCCACAACTCCCTCAACTTTCAGATTGGGGGGGGGTATGCCCCCCAATGATTGTCTGGTGTATGGTCCAATATTTATGCATGAAAAGCGTGTGCTGCAGCTGTATGTGGTAGACAGGTTTCTAGACGTGTTTTCCTTCCTTTCGCTCTGTCGGATATGCAAGCAAATGGTAGCCTTGTTGATGTTGATGTTGGTGTTGTTGAAAATGATGTGAATCGAAGCAGTTATGCAAGGCCGCATCGCCTGGTGCAGGACCTATTTGAATGGGCTGCCGTCGACACAGCCCTGGGCCGATCTTGCTTTAGGCGACCGTTATATTGTCAAGCATGACATCCCATTTCGATCTCTGATTGGCGCGGTGCTGACGGCCACACTGTCAACATGGTCCGAACACGGTTCATGCTTTATGTAGCTTGTGCAAACGGCCAAATGCACCGTATTGATCAAGAGCATCAGCCGCAATAGGTCGGTCAGTCATCAGCGTAGTCACAACCTACCGGTTTCCAGAGTATCTTCTGCTCTACTCGAAGCGTGATAAGTTTGTGTACTCTGTAGCTTGCCTGAGCATGCCCCTCCCCAGGTCGAAATGCAGACGGTGATATGCGGAAAAAGAGAGAGAGAGAGAGAGAGAGAGAGAGAGAGAGAGAGAGAGAGAGAGAGAGAGAGAGAGAGAGAGAGAGAGAGAGAGAGAGAGAGAGAGAGAGATGAGCAGGCAGTTGCATCTCCGGGCGACCTGTGTGAGGTGTGCCCCTCCCCCTTGCGATAGAACTGAATCTATGAAGGCACCCAACAGCTTGACGGCATGTGCTGGTGTGACATTTAAAATTTTAAACTGAAAATATACAGCTCTTTGTGCTTTACCGAGAGCCAATGGAATGTTGTCCGTCTTGTCAGGTTTTATTTGGAGTGACTTTAACCGAAGTCATGTCTAAAGAATTTTGAGTGAGTGTTCTAAGTGGGTTTCGTGATTCTGCAGATTTTCCTAATCTGAACGACGTGGATAATCAGCTAGGTGTCATCAGCGTACAAGATAAGGTGATGCCCGGGAAAGCAACAGGGAAGGTCGTTGGTGAAGAGGCTGAAGAGCAACCAGGTAATGGAGCCCTGGGGGACATCGAATTTGACGGGGCGGGTTTCCGAGATCCCTGTCACCATTTGCCCCTGGCCACCCAGGTAACGTGAAAACAGGTGGGGTCGATGCCGCACCATCGCAGTTTTTGAAGGGCACCGTGATCAATGCTGTCAAAGGCTCTACTCAAATCCGGTAGTATGATGGCTGAAACTTCGCCTTTGTCGGTGTTGAAGCTGATTCGGTCGAAGCATCGAAGGGCACAGCATCGAGCACTGCGTACTTCGTACCTCGTACAGTGGCTAGGTCTGTAGGCAGTAGGTCTGTAGGCATATTGGTGAGGAGACAGAATGTTGTTTGGTGAGAGGTACCCAGCGAGTTCGTTGCGCAAAATATTTCCCAATTTTTTAAAATAGGACAGAAGCGGCGTGGGTCGAAAGCTGCATAGAGTACCTAAATCATCCAACCACAAGTGCCGCACCAAGCAGGCACTGCCGCACCGAGCGGGCACCACGACTGCACCAAGCAGGCACTGCCGCGAAGGGGGGCCGCCATGAATGGCATATGTGGCCCGTCCGGTATATTTACCAGGGTTGTGCCGTGGCGTGACCTCGCCTTTTCATCAACTGTATCCTGTGCTGAAAATATACGAATGAAAAAGACACGAAAAGGGGAGATATTAGTCCGAGGTAGGGCGCTGGTATCTCAAACGAAATGTTGTGTGATGTCCTGTCGCTTGTCGCCGCCGCTACAAATCCGCGTGAATAATCGTTCGTATATCCTGGAATGAGTCGATGCGTCGTGGAAGCTCCAATACAAAAACGGCACGAAATGGTAACGAGTGTTTTGAATAGCTATGCATTGTATTGGTTTTTAATCTAAATTGCGTGGCGCGCGTGTCTAGAGTTCGATTTTACATCATTTCAGTCGTAAGGTTTATACAGGACGAACGTGTATATCACCATAGCGAGCTCATTTGAGCCTTCATTTCTAAAATATACTGATTGATGACATAGGTGAAGGCCTCTCGAGATTCCGTGGGGGAAGGAGGTCCGGCAGCAAGAATTGCCTTCTTTCAGGGAAAAATTCAAACATAGAATTAAAAACACATCGGTTTTGGACTTGTTCCACACATTTTATTGATTGCATTGTAATGGTATTCATTTTTTTGTTGAGCACAATTTTCCAGGGAGGGCTAAACGAACTTCGATAAGGGCTAAATGAACCCAGAGAGGGTCCTGACCCCCTCTCCAGGGATCTCCACCTCTGCGGAAGGGCAACGCGTTCTGATGTAATTTTCGTATCCAATGATACCAGAATCAGGGGACGGCTCTGGCCAGCCCCCACTCGCGCCCACCATGTGTAATTTTAGGTGAAAGGTAACTTGAAGTGAGTTTTCTTGAAATGCGGAAGCAGATTATTAGTTTGTAATGCCTCACTGTAGTTAATATATGAAAGCTAACCCGGTATCGGTGACTATGCAAACGGGATAAATTAATGGAATTTCTGTATTTTTGTGGCCTGAGCCTTGGATAGGTTTGTGTGATCTATTTTGCTGTCCACCCATCCCAATCAAAATGGCGTGGCTGTCCTGGGGTAGTGAAATTAACAGTATTTGCATATATATATATATATATATATATATATATATATATATATATATATATATATATATATATATATATATATATATTAGGGTATACCATAAATCACAGAATGTATAGCATGGGTGAAATTATAACGATGCATGCTGCAAACCCCGGAAAACATCCTTCAAAAGCAAATTAATTCATGGCGAGTCCATGCCTCGGGCCAATTTGTAGGTTTTGGGCTGGAAGTGCTGTCATCTATTGGCAAATCGCAACTTGTTGAATAAATCAAAGACTATACGTCGTTACAGCGCATTCCGTACGTATATCAGCAAGGTAATCTGTGCCTATTGGTGTTGCTTCGAGCCCATTAGGATGGTTAGCTCAACAGATATTGCTGATAATAGCATATATTACCTGCGAGTATGAACCTGAGGTAACCGTGCAGATTACCGACAGGAATAGCTGCAGCATAGTCAGCGGTCGAAACGATGTGATTCAGCTATGGGAAGGGGAAGGTGTGTCAGTGCTTACCCATCCCCGCGTTACCTCCCTCCTAAAACAGTGCGATGAAAAGGGCCAGAAAAGGTAAAGGACTGTGAAAGGCGCAGCAAAAAAGTCAACACACAGTGCATGAGATAATAACTGGTTCGTTGCGACGCTTCATATAGCGAGCTGCAAGTCTGGCGACATCCGAATCTGTTCGTGTCCATGGAATAAGTGTGCACCCGACCTAGAGGTCGACTTTCTTCTCGGTCAGTGCGTTGGCACAATATGAGAAGTCTGGCGTGGATCAGGAGGAGGCTGAACGGCGATGGAAACGTGAAGAGCGAGAGCAGCAGCAACCCAGAAGTCGTTCCGGACTGCAAGCCCGGCACGTCCGGACGGACTTCGGGGCCACTCCGAATCAGACTCGCTCGGACCGCGGTCGTCTTCTCCATCAGCACCGTCCAGCTTAAGCATAAATGGCGGCGACCTCGTACTGCAGATGTCAGGAGGCAGGTGCAGTGACGAGCTAGTACCCACGGCTATGGCAGCTGACAGATGCGGCTTGTCGAACCGGGCTTGTGCGACAGTAATGAATGCATACCAAGTCGATGCAGGCCACCTGGATTCTGGCGATGCTGCAGGTGTGGTCGACGGCATGAAGATGTGGCGGGATTGGCAGCGAATGCGCCGCACATCACGGGGTGACAGGGTTCCCGCTGCTGGACTAACAAAACTGTACTTCAACGGAAGGAAGAGCACACATAGCACTCGGCGAATCACTATCCAAGACGAGGGAAGAGCACGTGGCGGTGATATCAGGACCAGGAGGCGTATATGTGACACACATCATTCCTCAGTATGGCCGCGCCGCAGACTCGCTGCTGGAACTGTGTGGAACTTTGCCAGTGGTAGATTTCACTCCTGTGCCAGGCAAGGTTGAGAGATTGACAGTGACGCACCGGCACAGCTCAGTCATGAGCCATGCCAGTACGTCTATGCCAGTGTCAGCACGTCTGCACCAGTACTAGATGCTGTTGCATCAGCTGGCAAAAGAAATACAGTCTGACCGTCTCCCAGCCAGTGTGGCAAGTAAAATGATCGGGCCGCTGAGCCACACACGCTGGCTAACTTCGGCCTGCCGAGTCCCGCGGCTGTACATATCATGTGCGCTGTCGTCGGAGGAACTGGTGCTCCTGGCTCAATGTATTGCTGGATACTATGCAGCCATGTGGTTGCATATCAAGCGGAACTGGACTTGTCGGGACAGTGCCAAGAACTGATACAAAAGCGTTGTGCTCCTAGCAGAGCTCCATGCGCGCCTGACAGAGCTGGTGAGCCCAGTGCTACAGCACAATAGCTACTGGGCTCACTCTCAGGCACTGCTTCTTGCAATGTTGTCGGACGAGAGCATGACAACTGGTGAGAGGGCAGTGTCTGCATTGCTGTGATGCCGGCTCAGGAACGAGACACCAGACCAAGTCCACCTGTTCCATCTCCCTGTCGAGCAGAGGGAGCCAGTCGACTACACAGAGATAATCGACTGGGAGATTGAGACGATCTCCGAGCCCCCGATAACTCTCAGCATCTCTAGCGACACGTCAGAGGCATCGTCCGTACTCACCTCAGCATTCCAGTGTACCCTGTGCACACGCAAACCGCTGAGGGAGCGATTCAGCTGGTCACTGAAGCGTCTCAGGTGATGGGCGTGGCGGACAAAGACTGCTACGGAGTGCGACACTACAGCGCAGGAGTGACTTTCCGAGTCCCTTCCGCAAGCGTAGCTCCTAGCTGGACCGTGCATCAGGTCTTGTTGCTGGTGGTGTAGACACCTGGCGCCAGACGTGCGACGTGTCCCATTGCTGTACAGTGATAACACGCCGTATTGGTGTACAACACTAATAGAGCGGAATGGAGGTCAGCACTGTTCATAATGATAGTTGGTATTGGGTAGCATTACTGCAAACAAGAACCGGATATGTAGCCATTTGTGGCAGGTAATTCATCTCCCCGTTGCCAGCATTTGATGTGGGCCGGTGTGGTGAACCCGGATGTGACGTGCTTTGATGTGAAGCTGTCCGGCCAGTCAACACAGATCCGCCTAAATATACACTAAAATTACTATTCCGTTCAAGTTAGCCATCTGGGCTGACATTTGCGTTAACACACAATGCGGGGTAATGTGTTTACCGTCTCGTAATGTTTGCGTACATAGTTCGCCTCTGAAGAGGGGAACTACACTGGACGAGTGGAGTGCAAATATGTACTGTAACGTTTGCGCGGAGTTATGACGACTCCTGTTCATTGAGAGTGTTTGACGGTGTTTTGCTTTAAGCTAAGCTTTGCAACTTGGAACGACAGCTTAATGGCGAAATAAAGTCAGAATTATCGTCTGAATTATGCGCTATATAGACAGTTCACTCGTGAGTGGTTTAAGGTACGAAAACGTCGGAGGTAACTAACCTTAGTTGACCTTAAAAAGGTCATTCACCTTTCCAAAGTGACCTCAGAACATCGGGACTGACTGATTGCGTCCATAGTGTGTTCAAATATCCTCTGACGCACGTTTCTTCCCTACAACTGCCAATACACGCAGTTTTACAGGAACATGGCTCTGAATTTCTCTAAGGGTGGCGCCGTAGCTTGGTGGTCCGATATGACCTGGGTCAATTTCCTTCTTCGAAAGAGGGGCAAGTGATGGATCAACAGGTATTTCAACTTTGAGCGCGGTGCCGCGCGCAGTGGTCTTATGGTCTTGGAAAAAAAATATGTAAAGAGAAGTGTAGGAACCAACCTGATGTGAGCACACTATCAACGGCATCAGCCATACTTGTCTAACTAGGTGGCAGATTGCGCTCGTGTCACAAAAAGGTAGTGTCTTGCTGATCAAGTGACACTAGCAGAATGTGATGCTTCAACGATAGTTTTTGAGTCAATCAATATTTGTTCTCAAAATATTACAAATTGATGACAGCACTTCCCATCCCCAAACTATAAATTGCCCTAGGGCATTGGCTTGGGCTCAATATAATTACGTTGAATCATATTTCTAAACTTCTTGGAGCTCCGACCAGGTTCTTACAAGCTATTCCTATAAACGATACATCTCTAGATGGAAAGCAGGACACAGAGCAAGAAGACAATGGCAAGTGTTTAATGTCATACCCTGATTAACAAAGCCATTGAGAAAACATTTAAATACATCTACATGTATGTCAGAGTTATTGCATATCAACGACAAACGTGAAGTAAGCACATCCGTTAGCAGGAGCGCTTACTGCTGAGTGTTGATTGCTGTAGTTCCGTGGAACATACAACCTGGAGCGAGTATCGGAGCCGCTGCTTGTCCCATTTTCACCTCAAGATCCTGATAGCGCTCATGGTGCGATTCGTTTCAGTCACTGGTTTTTGCTCCTGTTGCTTCGTTTTCGTTTCAGCTCCCACGCTATTGGGGTAATATGATAGTTTCTCCTTGGTATTCTTCTATAAAAGAAATCAAATAACTTAAATTTTGCCCTTCTCATTCTGTTCATACGATTTAAGGTGGTTTAGCCATTTCGTTCAACGAAAAGCGCATGCAAATTTGCTTCGGTTGGTTTTTCCTTAAAACGCGGACATTCGAGGTAACTTCCTTATAGAAAATAACACATGTTATTGGTTATCTTCTTGTTAGTAATACAAGATGAGATAGCAAGTCTCTCCTACTTAACTGGTTTTATGCGAACCATTTCATACTTCAAAATATCCATCAGAGCCCTGTTTCATAAAAGACTTCACGTATCTACGAAAGAACGAATCTGCGACATGCCAAATGACGGACTGTCGATTCTCCAGTTTCACGAAATTGCGAAACCACGAATCGGTATTTGGTAGGCTTGCAAGGCGCGTCGGTCTGGGCTCATGTCAATAACAGTGGTATGTGACGTCGTGGAAGTTACACCGAGGGCTAAACAGGCTGCAATCATTGTGTGTCGGTGTTCTGATCACATTGTGAAAACCAGTTACGTGCCACACAACTGATTAGTTCTGCGTTTTCATTGCAATTCGCCGGCAAGTCCGATTGGTCGCCACTAAGCTAGTGATGTGAATTTTCCCACCTTTATCCTTGCTGCACGGGCGCTTGATTTCCGCATACCGTCACACATGCAGAAAAATACAAATATATGTGAATATGTGCATTTTGCAAAAGTGGTTTCCACCAATCCGTAGGCTTTTGTTTTGATTCGTTCTTGATCGCAGTGGATTTTTCGATGGCATGCATTCTCTGCATACTTTCTTTAAATTCTACAAGTGATACTATTCCATTTCTACGTATCTTCCTCCCCATTATGAACTACTTCGCGAGCAATAGCACAAAGTTGACAATGTCAGTTGTACCTACACATCCAAATAGTATGCACTATATGCATAGATTCGGACTCGTTCCGTTGTTTGAACACAGATTGTGCATCAATACATTCCAAAACTGCGATACTGTTCTGCATTACACTATAAAATGTGTGATAGTATTAACGTGTGAACGAAAATCGCATTCTGGCGAATCACTAATTGCTCGGTCGTTAGGAATTTGTGCGTGTTACCTGTACATCGTACATCGATCGTACATAACTGTACCTGTACATGGATGTATTACCTGAAGCTGCATATTTTGAAGTTGCGTGCTATTCTGACCCTCAAGCTCACGTCTCTTCCTGGCCATGAAGCAATACTCATCCATTGCATTACTCATTGCAATACTCATTGCAATTCATTGCAATACTCATCCACCGCAGGCTTGGTCTAATATTCTCCTCGATACGAGCTACTTTAGTCGAGAAATAGACACCTACATATTTGAATTGTGTCGTTGGTGCACCATCGTATATTAAATCATTTTTATTCCTGTCTCGTCCTAGCCACACCATGTCGCACTTTTTCTGTCTGTTCAACGTTAACCCTGATCCTTCACCAAATTCGTTCAGCATTTCAAACGCCTATGTGACAGTTCGAACATCTTTTGCAAAAAGAATAGCATCGTCAACATACTGCGATATTCTTACATCTACTCCATGTATTATGATTTTTGCAATAATATTTGCTTTGCGATATTTGCATCCGAATATATCTACTACAAGCACAAATAGAACTCCCGAAATTGGACTGCATTGTCTATTCGATCTGTTAGGGTAGAACCAACTATAGGAGTGTCCATTATTCAAGGTAGCTAATTCTGGAATTGTATATAAAATTTGAATCCAACGCATTAAGTAATCTCCGAAATTAATCGCTTGCAATGCTCTCATTAAATGTCATGTTCTGTGGAGTCAAACGCGGCCGCAGAATACAGATTGACAGAACATCTGATAGACTTTGTTTTTGCAATAGTAAATGACATCATCTACCAAACTCCGATTGCCTGCAATGTTTCTATCCTTAATAAATCCGCTTTGCCTTTCTGCTACCAGATTGCCAATAACCGCTGATAATCTCAGTGCTAACACCTTTGCCACTATTTTATAAAGAATATCTAGCAAGACTATCGGTCTCTTGTTTATGAGCCGTGTCTGGTCGCCTAGTTTCGGCAACAGTGTTATGTAGCCCCTCCTTGAGGAACAAAGAATTGGCCTACGGTATATACACAGTTCATGTAGTCCATTACTAATGATCCAAAATGCTCCCAAAACGCTAGAAGTAATTATTTTGTAAAACCTGATGGGCTTGGAGTTGTTATTTGCCATCAATTCCAATGCGTCTATGCATTCGTTTTCCGTTATAGGCCCTTCGCACCTATTTATATATATTTCGGACAGTTGTCAATTAGCTGTATTTTCTGTATCTATGATCTGCATCTATGAAATGTTCCTTCCGTTCTTTTCGTCCTACTCGTATGCAGTTTAGCGTAGTACTGTACGCAGCTATTAAGAACATTTCTGCTTCCTGTGACTTCGTTGCCCTGGCTATGTACATTTATCCGCAAAATTGTATTCTCTGTCGTCCTGGACTGTAATTTGAGTGGAAAAGCTGTTGGCTAGTCTCCCTCTATCCACCTGGCACTACTACATAACATTGCGGTTTTTGCCTTTAGTTTTTGCAGAATCTCCCATCTTTCTTCGCACTCATTGTAGTCTTGTTCTTTATCAGCACCATGTTGCATCTCTAGAATTAATCTTACTGTGCGCTTAACAGCACTTTCTCCTCGCTATGTTTCTCGTGAGCCAACTGTTTCCCACTCTGAATACTTATTTGACTTATCTTCCCATCAACACCTCAATCAGCAATCCTTTATTTTGCCAAGCTCCAATGTTTTGTTTCGCCAGATGTAGTTTTTCCCCGACCTTTGGTTAAATATCTCGTTTTCTAGTGGATAATTATTTAATTTCCAAATTCCGGGTTCTCGTTTATCACTAGAATATACTTAGAATACTTAGAATCAGCATGTGATGGTCCGACCTAATGCTTGGTCGAATTTCTATGCTTGCAACACCGTGATTTGATACTATTGCTTGACTGATGAAAAAGTAGTCTAATCGAGACTGTTGAGACTGCATTGCACCTCCTCTTTTCCAATGTAAATCCATTATTATGTGGACATACACGCCCCAATGAGCTCAAACCTATCTACCAATTCTCTTACAAAAATTGTCAATGCCGTATCTATAAATTGTGACGAAGTGTCGACACCTGTCGTGAGGGTCTTGAAGTCACTGCAGTAAATAAGGTTCGATATGTCCGGTATAGCCGTGTTCAAGACATTGTCTAAGGTCGTGATAAAAAAATTGAGCTGCTGTCCCTAGTAATTACTGTTAGGTGTGTATATAGATGCGCAGTACAGTTCTGTGTCTGTAGCGGTAATTCTAACTGTGAGTAAATCAGTCATCACCGTCACTGTGCAAAACATTTGCATTGAGTCATTAGGTATCATTAATGCTACTCCTCCCTAACTTCCGGACCTCCCATGTCTGACGAATATTTTACCCTCCCCCCCCCCCCTCCCCCCCCCCCATTCTGCCCTCCACATCCGTTTACTGTCAGGTTAGGAATGCGTGTCCTGTGCTGCAGCTATGTGTTCGGAATATATAGCGTGTATGTGCCTAATGTTTCTCCTCTTCAGCTGGTCCCTAAGTCCACACACATTGGCCGATATTATGCTCGGACACTTCATGCAGGTGATTGAGCAGGCGCGCCGCACAATATTATGCAGGCGCGTTGCTATGGGTCGTTTCCTGCTTTATCTACCACCCTATCACCTGTCGTGCTCTCTTTCCTGTACTCCTTCCACACAATCTCTCTACCCCCTCCCCTCTCTCTTTCTCTTTCTCTCTCTCTCTCTCTCTCTCTCTCTCTCTCTCTCTCTCTCTCTCTCTCTCGTCGCACTTGAAGGTGCTTGTGCGGCTCTGGTAAAGTGCAATCACGCTCAACAAATGCTTCATTTTAGACCATGTCTACACTCATGAATAGTCAAGACCCTGATCCAGCATCTAGCACTGGTCAAGTGCTATTGAGGTGACGTCATCACGAGTGATCTCAGATGGAATTCGGCTATCCGGATGTACGCCCACTGCTGAGCACCTCATTATACCCGGCCGTTAAGAGTTTATTTGAATGCATTGCAAATGGTGTGCCGTGGATTATGATGAGTACGATGATACCAGCGCGCTGGTGCCTTCATCGGTGAGGCCACTGGTGTCAGGACCACGAGGTGTGCCAGCTTAAACGGACAGTGCCCGGGATGAAGATATACCTGGTGTCATACCTCGCCAATTTATAGCCATGTTCACGAAGTGATGCCATAGATGCTCTAACGTATCGCCCCTGTCCGTCTGTGCGCCTGGCGGTAAGGCGGGACAGATGTTACACAGCTTGGCACCGATGTTAATTGTACCATTCGACATGGTACATTTCACTGAGGTACGTTCACAATAGATTACAACTAATTTTTACTGAATCAGATTGTTTTCCAAAGTGCGCATTTCGAAATGATACGCCCCATTTCCACAATCGGGGCCCTGTCATAATATGGAATACGCATCGCAAATTTGATTGTTCTGTGCCGAATTTCCCACCTTCATCCCAAAGCGGAGATGAGGTGGGTCCACAGGTTTCCTGTCGCGGTGCCCCATCGTGCATCGGGAGCGTGGGAGACCAGTAGTTCGCCTCTTGCACTCGCTCGTTCAACGAGTCGGGCCCCTCATGGCGCCCGATACCGGAGGCCGGTAACTGTTCGGATAAGAAAAAACAGCAACGCAAACGTACCGAGTGGGTGCCGACATTTATGACCGCAATTATAACGTTGCAGGTGGCCGATTTTATGGAGAGAGTAGTGGCCAAAGACTGCAAACACCAAAGCATACCAACGGCTGTATGGAAGGAAGAATGTTATTAATGTTAACAGTTAATGTTTCATGCAGGAAAAAACATTAACTGAATTGATGTTGCACATCTGTCCAAAGCTAACCAGAAGCTGCTCTATGCATTAGAGTACAGTACAGCTGTGCTTCCAGTGTGCTTAATGTGCAGACAAAAAGTGTTTACGGTAAGCAGACGATAATTCAACAGCAATTTTAACAGTGCTTCTTTCCAGGGGCTCCAACCACTCCCATGCGATAAGCAGCTCCACCAAGGAGGATAGTTCCACCAAGTTCCTGGCTGCCTTGCCAACTTTGGGGAAAAGTCAACGTTATCGCGTATCGCGTCGCACGGAAATTGGCTGACCCGGATACATGAAAAATGAGCCCCACCCTTTCCACTTCAAACCCGTTCCTACACGCATGGTATACGCCCGTGCACGGCTGTCGAAGTCGACACACTGCAACATGCTCATGAAAAAGTGTCGACGGATCCGGCATAACTGTGCAGCCCGTGCACATCTGTGGACATGGGCGCACTGTCACTAACGAAGCTGATATCACAAACAAAGAATTGAATGACAAATAACATTTCCATCACATTACATTATAGGGCAGCCCAGGGGAATTTAGAGTAGAATACTATGCACAGTGTTCATCATCTTCGCTACAAACACTGGCGGAAGAAAGGCATCACTGGATAAAAGTCCAGAAAGTCTGGACTGGATACCGCACTGGTCCGCACTGGATACTGCACTGGTCCGAACTGGATACTGCACTGGTCCGGACTTGACATTGCGCCGGTCTGGTCAACACTAATTTCCACTGGATACAAGTCCAACTCACGGCATATCGAGTGACGTCTGGAGAAGAAAAAAAGAAGAAAATCTACCACATTGCGCTGGATCAGTATGACGCCAATGGTGTCATACAATGGCATACGTCCTAACCAGTCCCAGCCACTGCTTGGAAGCTTGGCATACCTTGCAATGATTGATGAGTGCATGTTGTGTCAATAAGGAAGGTCATCTAGTAGGGGCTCATGGCTAGAGAATGTGAAAGTCAGGTTGTACGGCCACGTCTCAATGCAGTTTTAGATGTGCGTTAAGATATTTATAATTAGTAAACCGTATCAGATGCAGTCAAAAACTAAAGATGAATGCATATAAAAATTATGAACAAGGTAAAAAATATCAAAAGTAACCTTAGATCAGGTCACTAGGTCAAACGAAGATACGTAATGATATACTTATTGTGTGCATAATGTTGCCACCAATGTTTCAAGGAAAGAAACGAAATAAATGCAAAGGCTCACTGTCATCTAATCAAATTTCACGTTTGAAGTAAATTTCAGGTCATGCCGCTGATATATGACATGAAATGTCAGGAAAGCAAGTGTATTTTCGGGTCCCTGGCGGCCAAAATACAGCTATTGCGAGGTAAATAAACTTGAATAAACTTGAATAAACTCCCTAGGAACTTGAGATAATGGATTGATTGGGGAGAGAGCATGTCCTTTTCTAGTATCTTTTCTAGACAGGCTTAACCCAGATGGGCCCCTGTGGTTCTTATTAAGCCTTAACACTTTATAACTTTATGACTAAAGTTGGCCCGGTCAAGGCCCTGCATACAAGGTACAATCATTCGGTGTTTCTTCCGTACGGTGACGTCACTAGTAGTGAAAATTCTTGGAGGATATTGGGCCGAAGCATTTATGAGGATTCGGTTTGGTTTCAGCTTGTGTGACGCACCCATGCTTTGGTTCATCGTCTGGCCTCATCCGAGCTGCTTTGGGTGACAGAAATAAAACGTCCAATGCGCAAGACAGTCCCTGGACGCGGGGCGATTGTTCGATCCTTCCGATGGGCGTTGCAGGTCCGATTAACAATTGCGAAGCGAACAAAACGAAACATTTCCTCCCTGCAGCCTCCTGTTCTCAGCTACAATGCAGCATGCTGCTCTTCCTCCCTGTAGCAGCCCGAGAGCCACTGCTGCTCTGCCTCCCTGTAGCAGCCCGAGAGCCACTGCTGCTCTGCCTCCCTGTGGCAGCCCGAGAGCCACTGCTGCTCTGCCTCCCTGGGGCAGCTGGAGAATCACTGCTGCTTTCAGAACCTATGACAGCCGCAGAGCCACTGCTGCTCTCAGATCCTATGACAGCCGCAGAGCCACTGCTGCTCTCAGACCCCCAGACAAACTCCCACGTTTGGAAAGGCTCATCGGATGTATGATTGGCTCTGATTTGCTTAAGACATGACGTCGACTCGTCTGAAAATAGACAGAGAAACCCGCGTCTGGCTTGATCCGGAGACAAATGACTGATTGGGAGTGTGATCTCAGGCGTCACTTTTTTAGGATCTCCAGGAAAAAAAATGCGGCGAAGTAAGTGATGGAGGTGATAAACTGGTGGTAAATACAAAGTGAATGTGGCAGAGCCCTCGGACATTGCACAGAGAAATACTGAGTCTGTCTCAGGTGACATGTCCGACCCTCAGATTGTCATCAGACGTTATCCGAACACGAGAAGACGGCAGGGCGACACAACGCTTACACTGAACCCTTGTAACATGCAATCGATGCAAACATGCAATCGTCCTGATTGTTGCAACGTAGCGGAAGCTCCAGACGGCCCATGTCAGAGCAGTGTAACGGCAATTCAAACTACATGTATCTTGCAATGTTGCCTTGTAGATAAATGAGAAACCGTGCCTTTTTTCCAGGTATGCTTATATTTAACCTGACAGCTTCTGGGAGGGTAGGTGTGTCTCCCCGCCCCCTGGCTTATCTTTGATAGTGCAGGAACCAACTACTAGCACCAACTACCAACCAATTTATCAACTAATACCAACTAGGCAACGTTTTATTTTTTAATGAGCCAAGCTCGTCTTAGGTCAATTCAATATAATGTGCAACAACACATTATTGTGGGACACAATCCCGTTCAGTCTCACAATGCATCCTCTCATACCCTGTGACGGAGTTCATGCCAAGAGGTTGAAGCAGCAGGGGTGCTGCGGGGCTGTGGAGATCGGGCAGCAGGAGTGCTGCTGGGCTGTGGAGATCGGGCAGCAGGGGTGCTGCGGGGCTGTGGAGATAGGCACCCATATGATGTCCTTAGTTTTAGTTTCATCCTAAAACAATAATTGAGAACCACTTCAGGGTAATTTCCGGCCTGGATTCGAATTCAGCATTCATTTTTACCGTAAGAAAGCGACAAGTATTCAGCAAATATTTGAACATTTTAAAAAAAAACAAGGTCACCCAATAACCTCTGTGAATGACCTCAGTGACTCATTCCTGGAATGCTTCATTGGCAAGCCAAGGTAGCATAGAACTTACACCATTTCGTATGTCTTCTTGTTGGCCTTGCTGAAACCCTTAGAGGTCATATTAGGTCAAGTCACTGGCATCGCCTTTGTCTTAGGGTATGGCCTGGAAAATAGGAAATATGGGTCACGGTTTTTCGACAGTAGTCTTCGAACAAAACGCATGCATCAGTTCGATATTTGAAAACCCTAAATTCAGGTCAGATCATCCCGTATCGATAGGTTAAGTAAGTTCAAGTTTGAATGCCCTCGGTACACTACCTATGAAGTACAAAATATTGCTTCCATGTAGAGCTGACATCATTCTGAAGCATATTAGCATACTATCCAACATGTGACCTCGTAGCTTGACTTTAGGTCACGCTGGGACAATACATGCATTGTTCAAACGTTCCCTCCAAATTTCGCCTATGTGTACACTGTTTCAAGGTAATTATATTGAAAGCTCAAATCAGGTCAATTAAGATCAGTCCACACGAAGTCAGGTCATACCAGATAATTGGCTTGCCACATAATGCCATGCTGCACGACTCATTCAGCGCTGAAACCGACTTCATATATGAATTCAGGAGGAACAGCAACATTCTGTATAAGTTGGCGTTGTTCAGAATAAGTGCTATATTTAACCTGAATGCATGCCCTTGACCTTTTGCATTTTAAAAGCTAGAATGCATATGGTGTGTTCTTTATCGTTTTTATCAGTATAATTTAACCCCAATTTCTTTTTCTCGCCCAGTAAGGTAAAAACGCGTGGCTTAACATGGCCTCAGGTTACAAACTTTGAAGTCCGTTCAAAATTCGTCATAGCATAGTTCTTCGTCTTGATGAAATGTCAGCATGCTCTGAGGTTGATGTTGATATGTTGCAACTACGCCGAGTGGCGGCACTTCGAAAATTTTGGGGATTACGATCTTTGATTCGTCCCGGATCAATGACCTTTGAAGACCTTGACCTGATATTTGTTCTAGATATGCTTAAATAAGATGAATAAAAAGGCACTGAAAGTTCTGTGTGCTTGCGTATGACATTCGGCCCCGGCGTCCTGAACAACTCTGAGCGAGCGTTGGCTCCCGTGTGCCCCCAGGGCCCGGCGAGGGTTAAGCTGGGGTAAGCTTGGTTCGATCAGGTCAGGCCAGGTCAGGTTAGCATGGGCTTGGCTGGGCTAAGTTTGGTTCGGTTCGGTTCGACTATGCTGCATGGGCTTAAGGCGAAGCCGGTTAAGAGAATGCTTAAGGAAAATGTTTGACCTGGAATGTTCGGGATTTTGAGCACGCGAACATTGCGGGAGAGGAGGGGGTTGGCGTGCATCTGGTCAGTGCAGACAGGTACTGGCTGGCCCGTGCGGCTCGGAATGGCGACTCGCCGACGGTGCCTAATCAGATGTGGGGCCTGCCCGGTGTCGATTCTTAGAATGCGGCCGTGGACACCTCTAATTCAGACACGTGAGATTTCCTCCTTTGAAGAGAGGGCGGCCGGGAGACACGCTTGATAGGGAGAGTGAGAGGGTCCACTCGGGAGACACTGGCCGGCTCGCAGACTCGACCATCTGGGAACGGCCCTGGCAGTCAAGGCGCTCTGTGATAGGGAGAGTGAGAGGGTCCACTCGGGAGACACTGGCCGGCTCGCAGACTCGACCATCTAGGGACGGCCCTGGCAGACACGCTTGATAGGGAGAGTGAGAGGGTCCACTCGGGAGACACTGGCCGGCTCGCAGACTCGACCATCTGGGAACGGCCCTGGCAGACACGCTTGATAGGGAGAGTGAGAGGGTCCACTCGGGAGACACTGGCCGGCTCGCAGACTCGACCATCTGGGAACGGCCCTGGCAGTCAAGGCGCTCTGTGATAGGGAGAGTGAGAGGGCCCACTCGGGAGACACTGGCCGGCTCGCAGACTCGACCATCTCGGAACGGCCCTGGCAGTCAAGGCGCTCTGTGATAGGGAGAGTGAGAGGGTCCACTCGGAAGACACTGGCCGGCTCGCAGACTCGACCATCTGGGAACGGCCCTGGCAGTCAAGGCGCTCTGTGATAGGGAGAGTGAGAGGGTCCACTCGGGAGACACTGGCCGGCTCGCAGACTCGACCATCTGGGAACGGCCCTGGCAGACACGCTTGATAGGGAGAGTGAGAGGGTCCACTCGGGAGACACTGGCCGGCTCGCAGACTCGACCATCTGGGGACGGAGTCCCTGGCAGTCAAGGCGCTCTGTGACGTTCTGCGGCGACGATCCACCATCGCCATCCGGGACACTGCGGAGAGGGCGGCACAGTTTCGCCGGACCCATCATCAAGAAACTCCGAGCAACAGTGCTACTGCACAATGCGCGCGAGCAGCATCACATCCGCAGTCTGGAAGACTGTGCACCACGCGCCACAGCTGGCAGCTCCTGGCTGGACTGGCGTCTGTAGCCCTATTGATATGCCACAGTGGACATTGGACGCCGCTGCCACCGCCTCCCCGGCCAGGCGAGCCCGGTAAGCCCGCTGGTGTGTGGCGGACACCCGGCGGAAGCCGCCCCGGCGCACGGCCGGTTAATGCGGCTCATCCGCCGGCTGGGGGGCCGCTCCCGGGCCTGCCTCGTGGCTGGCGTGCTGACGTCAGCGGCGGCGTCCCCATGGCCGACTGACCGCTGAGCTCAGCATCCGCCTGAGCGTCAAGGGCCGGCCGACCGCTTGTCACGTGCCGCCCTGCTGTCTACTGCCTACTGTCCACTGTCTACTGTCTACTGCCTACTGTCTACTGTCTACTGTCTACTGTCTACTGTCTGCTGTCTACTGCCTACTGTCTACTGTCTACTGTCTACTGTCTACTGTCTACTCTCTGCTGTCTACTGTCTACTGTCTACTGTCTACTGTCTGCTGTCTCCCGTCTGCTGTCTGCTGTGCTGTCTACTGCCTACTGTCTACTGACTACTGTCTACTGTCTACTGTCTACTGTCTACCATCTACTGTCTACTGTGCTGTCTACTGTCTATTGTCTACCGTCTACCGTCTACTGTCTGTTGTGCTGTCTACGCCGTGTTGTGTACTGGCTGGATGACTGCATCAGCAGCACAGATGGGGGGAGGGGGAGTGTCTCGCCGCATTTCGGCTCCCCAAAACTTGTCGAAGGCACCAGGTGTTTGGTCGTGGAATAGGACAAGAGGCCCTCAAATATTCCCCGAGCAAATCGGATCAGTCTCGCAGCATGGACGCATTTTATAAAATGTCAGATGCACTACCCCTAAAATCACTTGCATTCCTTAAGCACGAGCCCTGCCTCCCTCACCCTCTGTCACCCTCCTTGATGCGCTACTGGTTGGACCATCGTGTGCATCGCTACTAGTCGCACTAGTTGCATCGCTGTTGTCGACGTGGGTCGACGCTATTGTCGTCGACACACGTCCGCTGTGTCGAGGTGAACACGAGCAGCCGGGAGAGGGGCACTGCTTCTGTGTGCATCAGCGTAATCCGACTCTCCTACTCTTGGTGACACCCGTGCCATCAAGTGCGCGCTTGGAGATCCGTGTGTCCGTGTGACTGGTCTGTCCACCAGGTATGGCCTGGCCATCCGCCTGTGTCAAGCCGCCCATCATATATGGCCTGGCCATCCGCCTGTGTCAAGCCGCCCATCATATATGGCATGGCCACTCGCCTGTGTCAGGCCGACTCTTCAGCAACTTCTCGAGCGGTCTTGTGTCAGGCCGACCCTTCAATGACTGCAAGAGCGAACCTGTATCAGGCCGACCTTTTAATGACTTATCGAGCGGTCTGGTGCTAGGCCGACCCTTCAGTGACTTCTCCAGCGGTCTTGTATCAGACCGACCCTTCAATGACTTCTCGAGCGGTCTGGTGTCAAGCCGACCATTCAGTGACTTCTGGCCGACCCTGCAGATACTTATCGAGAAGGCCTGTGTCAGGCCGAGCCTTCAGTGACCTTCCGAGCGAACCTGTGGCAGGCCGAGCCTTCAGTGACATATCGAGCGAACCTGTGTCAGCCCGAGCCTTCAGTGACCTTCCGAGCGAACTGGTGTCAGGCCGAGCCTTCAGTGACCTTCCGAGCGAACCTGTGTCAGCCCGAGGCTTCAGTGACCTTCCGAGCGGACTTGTGTCAGGCCGAGCCTTCAGTGACCTTCCGAGCGAACCTGAGTCAGGCCGACTCTTCAGTGGCCTTCCGAGCGTACCTCTTTGTGAAGCCGCGCAGTCGAGGCTGGCCCGTCTTGAGCCCACCGTTCGGAGAACCTCGGCTAATCTCTGGTGAAAGCAGGATATGTACGCTGTAACCGACTTGTTTCTGTCAATGTCATCGTATCCGACATGATGTTCTGGTCACGTGACACGTGGCTCTGTGGAGAGTAGCACAGCCTGGCGGTGCCATACAATCGCATGGCTGTCGTAGCAGTGCTGTTGTTCTCCGCTCTGTCTGTCTGTCTGTCTGTCTGTCTGTCTGTCTGTCTGTATGTCTGTATGTTTGTCTGTCTGTCTGTCTGTCTGTCTGTCTGTCTGTCTGTCTGTCTGTCTGTCTGTCTGTCTGTCTATCTGTCTGTCTGTCTGTCTGCCTGCCTGCATGTCTGCCTGCCTGTCTGTCTGTCTGTCTCTCTCTCTCTCGCTCTCTCTCTCTCCCTCTCTCTTTGTTCGTCTGTTTCTCTCTCTCTCTCTCTCTCTCTCTCTCTCTCTCTCTCTCTCTCTCTCTCTCTCTCTCTCTCTCTCTCTCTCTCTCTCTCTCTCTCTCTCTCTCTCTCTCTCTCTCTCTCTCTCTCTCTCTCTCTCTCTCTCTCTCTCTCTCTCTCTCTCTCTCTCTCTCTCGAGGATTGGATGAGCCAGAACAACAGCGCAGGGAGGACCAGAGATTGTGAGTGAGTTGAGCCTGTCACTCAGAACAACGCATCGACTGACTTCTGTCCGCTATCTGAGCCAACTCGTAAGCATACGCGCATGTGGACAGCGTGGGTTAAGAATGTGATGCGGCAGCTTTGAAGACCGTAGTTGAAAGTGGAAAGTGGATGTTTAATATTCCAGCTATAGTTTTTCCCAAACGATGGTATATTGCAGTTGATAGTTAGGCCGGAATCTGCCACATACCATTGTCAGTTTCTCATGCTCCTCACTATCTGGGTAGTTCAACATCACGTCACGTCACTGTAACGAATTATGCTCTTCATGACAGTGAAAAGTGCATTCACGGCGGTGACGCAAGGTGTTCACGGCGTCCCTATCCGGCAGCGGCCCCCTCGGCGGGTCACGGCGTCCGTGTCCGGCAGTGGCCCCCTCCCGCCCGGCAGGTCACGGCGTCCCCATCCGGCAGCCCCCCCCGGCAGGTCACGGCGTCCGTGTCTGGCAGCGGCGCCCTCGACAGGTCGTGCCGTTCCAGGAACAGGTCGCCTTTGGTCGTTCCGGAAAACACAGCCGGCGAGTCCGACTGGCGTGTACATCGTGAGAGACGTCATTGGCCATATCGGGCCATCTTGTTGAGGTGTGCCCTGGCTCCGGCCATATCAGCACCGCCGGCGGACGCACCTGTTCCTCGCACCATAAAAGCAGCGGTCGAATTACTCGTCCATTCAGATCCATCGGCGGATTGCGAGTTTGCATGTCATATGTTACCACACAAAAGTGGTTGGTGCCAGTTCACATATAGCGTGTGTGAAATGTTGCATGGGTATTTTTGTGAAGGTTTATGAATGCACCAGTACACGTATTTGCACTCATGAGAGCTATTATGCAGTTTCTCGGCTCTTGCCACTACATCAATGCATCAGCTGAAAACTGCATCACACCAATTTATCGGTCGCCGATATTTCATCTCAGACGGTTGCGACTGGCATCCCTCACATTTGACTTCAAACCCGCCGGCAAGCGGCTGAGCCGGCGTTATCTAACGTCACGCGACACGCTGTCACCCCGGGAGGAGCCATGTAGGCGCCGCTGCAGCCGGCCCTGTGTGAGTGACACGTCTCGACAGCCGACCACCACACGGAATTCACGCTGCACGTGCACTCGTACACGATCGACCAGGTGGCGCATTCCGGGCGTGCTCTGTCGGCCACACGGGCATGTACGCGACTGCATAGATCCACGCTCAGCGCGGTGCATAAGTGCATTGATGTGTTTGCGACAGTGGCTCACTCACTGCGGGGCTGTCGCCGCCACGATCACGACACGAGTGTCAGCGGCGGACTGTGGGGGTCTCCCTCTGTCTGGTGGGCAGAGGGGCAGATGGCCGCGCAGGTGATGTGTGACAATGCCACGCAATACCACACAGCCACTGTAGCTTATGGCCGTCCTTCACTTGCCTGTCTTTCACTTTCAACTTACGGACGTCCCTCCTCCCCCCTCTCTCGCTTTCTCTCCCTCTCTCCTCTTTGTATCTCACTCTTTCTCTTTGTCTCTCTGTCTCTCTGTCTCTGTCTCTGTCTCTGTCTCTGTCTCTGTCTCTGTCTCTGTCTCTGTCTCTGTCTCTGTCTCTGTCTCTGCCTCTGTCTCTGTCTCTGTATCTGTCTCTGTCTCTGTATCTGCCTCTGTCTCGGTTTCTGTGTCTGTCTCTGTGTCTGTCTTTGTCTCTGTCTCTGTCTCTGTATCTGTATCTGTATCTGTATCTGTATCTGTCTCTGTCTCTGTCTCTGTGTCTGTCGCTGTGTTTGTCGCTGTGTCTTTCTCTGTCTCTGTCTCTGTCTCTGTCTCTGTGTCTGTTTCTGTGTCTGTCTCTGTATCTGTATCTGTATCTGTCTCCGTCTCTGTCTCTGTCTCGGTCTCTGTCTCTGTCTCTGTCTCTGTTGTCTGTCTCTGTCTCTGTCTCTGTCTCTGTCTCTGTCTCTGTCTATGTCTATGTCATCGATAATAATCGTAGTTTATGCGACGATAACCGGCATAAGCAAGTACAACTATAAGTTAGCAAGTATGATAAGACGTCAGCGAGTATTATAAGAAGTCAGGAAGCAGATCAGGTCAATCTGACCGGTCCCATGCACAAATGCCGCCTAAGGCGGCGACCAAACGTGGGAACAGGCAGTTCCCACGTTTGGTTATTTTGGTTATTTTGGTTGTTTTGGTTATATTGGTTATTTTGGTTACAAGTTGTTGTTCTTCCGGTTCGTTTCGCAAAAGTGTTAGCATTCGAGAACGAGACAGTTTCTTATGGCCTTTTTCCACATGGCAGATTTCCGGCAGAATCTTGGCTCGGCAGACCCGACGTTCGCGACGTCGGCAGACGGCAGACGGTAGACGGCAGACGGCAGACGGTAGACGGCAGACGGCAGACGGCAGACGGCAGACGGCAGTGACGGCAGTGACGGCAGACGTCGGCAGACGGCAGACGGCAGACGGCAGACGGCAGAAAGTAGCAGGCAACGGCATAAATTAGCAGGCGGCGGCAGAAATTAGGAGGCGGCGGCAGAAATTAGGAGGCGACGACAGACTCTGACGTCACGTTTCATTCTGCCAACGTCATACTAGCAAGCTGGCGTTATCTATCCAATGCGCCATGAAGCGTCTCGGTTGCTTGTTTACAGCGCCATAAATGATCCGATGCAGTATTAATTGATTAAAGTGGTATCACTCACAGTAGTATCTAGATAGCATTGATTCCTAGATATTTGGTACTACGTCAATATAAGGAAAGCTTTTGCACGTCACTGGTAACGTTTTTTTTATAGCAGACGTGGTAGTGAGGTTACGAAAATAGGAGGGCAGATGAAAATATCTTCCTGTAACAGAGCTGAAAAAAGGTGCTGGAAAACGAAGTGTCGAAAACTGCTCATCCAAACCAGGATGAGGGGCAAGGGCGCAGGAACTGAGACGGTGATGGTTAAGGGGGCAGCGACCCCAACTTCGAACAAGTTGGTCATTAACCGTATGCATGTTGCATATAAAGAATCGACTTCACAAAATGAGTTGTGTTGCCAAGCCAAATTTTGAGTTCATTCATTTCAGGTAACAACAAAGGCCTAATGTTAAACTTAGCAATTGGTGCTGCATCAGCAACACCAAAAGTGCACAAAGTTCCACCCCTGAGCAGACTCCATTTGGTGGCACGAGCCTCCTTAAAAAGCGTGAATTAGTTATACCATCTTTTGTATTTATCTGGATTGCAGTGCAGGGCTTGTCACAAAGGGGGAGGAAAGCACAATTTACTCCCCAAAATGTGCATCCAGAACACTCACAGGGTTACATTTTAAAAGATGCAGCCACAAGACCAAACAGCAACCACAGAAACCGTCCGACGCTCTCGTCCGAAGGCAGAATACGGCAGACAACTTGAAATATTTCAAAATGTCTGCCGCCGACGTCGCCGACGTCGAACAAAGCTGCTATATGCTATACATAATCGATATGGCTGGTACATTTCGTGACGTCATCCATCTATGATGTGACGTCAGATGATACGAACGTCGCCGACGTCGGGTTCTGCTCGATTCTGCTCGGTTCTGCCAGGTCCTGCTCAGTCCTGCCAACGTCACGATTCTGCCGGGATTCTGCCGGGTTTCTGCCGCGTGTAAACAGGCCTTTAGTTAGCGTGGTGTTGTCGGGTTGATCGATGCAGTTCGAAAACGCATCACAAAACACGAGCCGGATTAAAAATCCAACCATCATGTGTAAAGCTCCTCAGCATAGCTAAACAAATGTTTATCACTTCACCACACATTCGAGCACCCGCTTATGAGCACTCGCTCATATCATATGTACATTAGGTTGGTCCGGTTTGCACACTTTTTGCCAAAATCGATAGCAGCTCCCCCTCATTTGATGCATTTTGGGCCGCTGAACACGATGGAAGCATCAGAAACGCACATTTCTCACATCTTTTGATGGCCCCGGCCACTTGAAGATTTTGGCTGGGACCAAATTTTGGATATTTTTGCATCTCATAAGCGGACTGGTGGAAAAATGAGTCCGCTTGAGCATTGCATCGTCGAGGCAATTCATGTTCGATCATTTGGCACCGTTCCCAAGATTCTAGCTGTCTTATTACCTCAGATTTCGTCTTCTGAAGTATGAAAGTTTCGAGCGGTTCCCTGGGCTGCCAAGAGATGGCAGGCCTAGCGAGCCCGGCTGCCTTCCACGTACACACACAACTGAGGGACGCGAGTCTAGTAAAGGTATCTTGGACGCGAGGAAGTTTTCGCGGGAAATTCAGCTGTTTTGTGACAATCTTTGCGCAATAGCTATTGACGAATGCAAATGTAAACAAAACAAAAAAGCAAGGATATTAGGAATTGAGTGTGTTATGCAATAGCAATTGAGTCTCTTATTAAGTCTAAACGCTTTATAACTTCATATAGGGTGTACCTAGCAGTGGATTCAGCACCTTCCTTCGGGATGTGATACTAATGAGATTGTCTATGGTAGCACAATGGGTATGATGGGAGGAGTTTGTAATTGTTGAGTGTATTATGCAATAGCAAGTGAGTCTCTTATTAAGTCTGAACGCTTTATGAATTTGGGTGGGGTGTGCCTAGCAGTGGATTCGGCACCTTCCTTCGGGATTTGATGCTGATGAGATTGTCTATGGTGGCACGATGGGTATGATGGGAGGAGCTTGTGATTGTTGAGGGTGTTATGCGGTAGCAAGTGAGTGGTGCAAGTTAGGCTGGGATATATAGCTTCCTAGGAACTTGGGATAAGGGATTGATTGGGGTGAGAGTATGTACATTTATAGTACCTTTTCTAGATAGGCTTAACCCAGATGGGCCCCTGTGGCTCTTATTAAGCCTTAATACTTTATGACTTTATGACTTTATGAATAGGTAACCAACGCTTCGTCCTGTGTTGTCCAGCAGGCATTAGGTATTAGCCATGGAAGGCCAGATATTTCGAAAGAAAATGAAGACACCGCATCCTCAATTCGGCATTTTGCCACGACGGTTGCCAGGAACTCAGCTCCCAACAAAAGGGGATGTGATTGGCCGCCTGCAAATAATGCGCATCGACCGCATGCAAGCGGCATCGGTCGTGGACGAACGTCAGGTGTCCATGGAGGAATGCATGGAGGCAGTTGTAGAAGAGATCCTACACCTTTGGAAGCGAGCATCCCTCCCTGTTCGTGGTCGTGCTCGCGTCATAGAGGCTGTAAGAAGCATTTGGAGCAGGAAGGACGCCATCAAGAAAAAATCGGCCAAAAGCCAACAAGCAGCACGAGCACGCCTCGTCAAGGTCGTGGTTTCGGACATGGACAAGCTTTTTGACATCGACAGCAGGACCCACCAGCCAGAGCTGCCTAGGGACCGCGCATTCTTGGCGGACCAGCACGGTCCCAGGCTCCTCCACATCGGGGATCTCGACGCCGAGACCATCGCGCGCTGGCAAAGGCGGGAGGAGCGGCAGGCGCGGCAGGTGCGGGAGGCGGCGAGGGCAGCTTCCGCTACCGCTGCAGCCACGGCAGCCACGGCGAGGGCGAGCCGTGCTCGCGCTCAAGTCGAGACGGCTGCCCCTGCGACCCGCCCAGCTGTGGCACCTGAAACCGTCTGCACTGCTGCCGCCGCTGCTGGCGGCCCCTCCGCGGCCCGTCGCTCGGCGTCTCTGGCGCTCAGAGATGGCGCCGTGCCGTCCGGGGACCATCGTACGACTCGCGCTGCCCAGGTAGCTGGCGCTGCTGCCACCCCCACCGCCGTCCTCACAGGTGCAGCTCCTGTCATCCAGTCCTTCGTTGCTGGTGACTCAGGTCCGTGTCATTCCCCTCACTTACAGTCCAATAGCCATTTGAAACCCGCTCCTCTGGCGTAATCTTATATTTTTCGTTCCTCACCTACAGTGCATTGATCACGTTTATCCACTCCCTCGTCTATGAAATGATTGGTAAGCCAGTGGTATTGTTTGTCTCTATACCCCGCCTTCATTCATCAAAGCTACTACTTTCCTAATATAATAATTTCCTGTTCTCCGTCTCAGGTCAGTCCGGCACAACCGCTGGCACCGTTCCCGAGCCGTCGGCAGCTGGCACTTTAGGGATTTCGGCGAGGCAGCGCTCGTGCCCTAGCGCGCTCCGCATGCCCGCGGGCGCTGGTGAGTCCTCATCTGCCGCAGTCCTGATGGGCGCAGTTCTTGACATCCAGTCCTCCGTTGCTGTCTCTGGTCCATATCATTCTTCTCCAATGCAGTCAAACCATTCATAACATCTAAGGTGTACTCTCATTGATAACCTGTCCTCTGCTATTGCATCATGCTAGGTATTGAGCGTTTGTTCCAGCAGCTCACCCGTGTACTGCATCGAAAGATCATCGTGTCCTACTGCGTGTCCTTACAGCGTTTCATCCAAATTACCTTCCTAATGAAACGATTTCCTGTCCTCTGTCTCAGCCCGGTCCAGCAACGCCGCCGTCCACTCTGGCGCTCCTTGCGCCGTCCCTGGCTCCTCGGTCACCGCTGCTGCAGCAGCCGGACCGTCCGTGACCCCGGCAGCTACTGGATCCTCGCCCGGTGGCACTACGCTGACTAGGCCGGCTGTAGGCGTCTCAGGTCGTGAATGTTCGAACGGTGGCAGTTCCTCCTCTGACGACAGTGACAGTGCTCCCGATTATCAGCCACCGCACAGGCCAAAAAGTAGACGCGTGAAGGGTCCACCTCTCTCACTTTTGTCTGAGGCTGCTGATCCGTGCGATGTGGGTTCTCGGAAGGCATCTAAGCTCATAAGTGCGTACACAGTGTCTGCTGGAGTCGCAGCCATCAGTCGGTCAAAAATCCAACGAGATCTAGAAAAGAGCAGAACGCAAAAAGTTCGAGAGGTAGGAGCCACTGCCGCTGGCTGCACGGCCATATTTTGCGATGGCAGAACCGACACGGCCCGGGTGACAGGGACCCGACACGAAAAGGTCCACAACATATCCGTGAACGCCCACTCGGGCGATGTATTTGTCGGGCACTTTAACTGCGAAACGCGGCACACCGGAGTGGCTATCGCCCAACAGCTGCTGCGCTTTCTGGTTGAGCGCGGCATACAGGCCACTCCCATCCATGCGGTGGGAGGCGATGGGACTAACGAGGTGGTGGGCTGGCAAGGCGGCTGGATGGCCCAATTCGAAAAGCTGCTAGGCCGGCCGCTGACCCGAGCGGTCTGCCTCCTCCATCAGGCCGAGCTGCCCTACAGAGCCCTCTTCAAGAGGCTCGATGGGCCAACCACCAGTCCCTCCAGCTTCTCTGGTCCCATTGGCAAGCTGCTGTCTGGCCCGGTGCACCAGTTGCCTGTCGCTCAGTTCCAGCCCCTGACAACGGCTGAGCTGCCGCCGCTGTCAGATGATGTCAGACGCAATCTGAGTTCAGATCTGCGCCTGCTGGTGCAGTGCGCCCAGTGTGTGACTTCGGGCGATGGAAGCGAAGTAGCGCAGCGCGTTCACGGCCAGCTCAGTATGGCGCGGTGGCACACCGCACAGAGCAGACTGTTGCGTGTCTACATGGCCCAACAGAGCCCCAGTGCCGAGCTGCAGACGCTTGCATTGTACGTTGTGGGCGTTTACATCCCAACAGTGCTGGCAATCAGACACCGGCCGGACCTGGTGGAGGCGCCGCGCCACCTGTACGACCAGCTCGAGCGGCAGCGCCGCCACATGACCGGCGATGATCTGGCCGAAGTGCAGAGGAGACTCTGCGGGAACACCCTGAGGCCGTCGTCCTCGGCATGCTCGGGGACGAACGCCGAGAGATCCGGGCCCGAGCTATCCAGCTCATCAGTGAGGCCCGTCAGCGCCGGCAGCCTGGGCAGCAAGTCCGGGCTTACAAATGCCCGGAAATCAATATCCGGGCCAGCAACTTCATGGAGTTGGTGGATCTGCAGCACTACCAGGCAGATATCGAGCCACCCCTGACCCGCCCACTTGGCGGCGATGAGCTGGCGCGTCTGCTGGACGAGCCTCTGCGAACTGGCATTCCCTGTCATACGCAGGCGACGGAGCGAAGTGTAAAGCTGACCACGGAGTCGGCGGCGGCTGTCACCGGCAGGGATCGCCAGGACGGCTATAGCCTGAATAAGGTGGCCTTCCGTCGCCGGTTCCGGGCCAGTAAGTGAGTGAGCGCCGCTGCGGCGAGTCTCAGCGCGGCGGGCTGTTGCGGCGTGCCCCGGTGGCGGCGGCGGAATGGTGATGACAGATGATCTGACGGAATACATAGAATACACCTTTGACAAAATACATACAGATATGAGGGGTGACACTGGTTTCATGTTGATTACCTTGTTGCGATTCAGGCCAGGCTTCGCAGGGCATGTTCTGCGCAGTACCAACTCTTTTCAACCAATGTGTGATTATTTCACTGCAGAATCCGTTACCGTTTTTGTGTATTTGCATCTCTAATTCACATTAAACATAACCGATAAGTTAGTTGAGACGGTACCAGTGCATCAAGACGCCAGACCACGCTTGGTGGAAAGCACAAACGCGTCCGTCATAAGGCATTTGGAAGGCAGCCGGGCTGGCTAGGCCTGCCATCTCTTGGCAGCCGGGGAACCGTTCGAACCTTCCATACTACAGAAGACGAAATCTGAGGTAATAAGACAGCTAGAATCTTGGAAACGGTGCCAAATGATCAAAAATGAATTGCCTCGATGATGTAATGCTCAAGCGGACTCATTTTTTCACCAGTCCGCTTATGAGATGCAGAAATGTCCAAAATTTTGTCCCAGCCAAAATCTTCAAGCGGCCGGGGTCATCTAAAGATGTGCGAAATTTGCATTTCTGATGCTTCCATCGTGTTCAGCGGCCCAAAATGCATCAAATGAGGGGAGCTGCTATCGATTTTGGCAAAAAGTGTGCAAACCGGACCAACCTAATGTACATCAACTTCATACGCATTTGGAGATATAAATCGCCCAAACTTATCATGCCACCTATGCATACACAAATGAAATAAACATAATATATTGCAAAGTCTATTTACGCCAGCCATTTATCGGCCCGCCATCTCCTGTAAAATATTATAAATTTGGGCCATATGAGTTCCAAGTGTGGTGCTTATGTTATTTACTCTCGTCTTAGCGATGAACCCCACCAATTTCCATTTTCCTTTAGCTGGTCTCATGGGCCGGAATTTCGACGCTTCCCACGAGATGGCGTGCCCTATTCTACATTCGCCACAGGCTCATGTCGTCATAACAAACTCGCCCATCTCTGTCGACAGAACCAGAGTGAGTTTCTGCCACTAGTCCTCACAAATTTATAATATGTTTGATCAAAGTAAACAGGCCTGCCTCAGTTAACACAGTGATAAAGTCACGTTCTGTCGGACGAGTGGATACCTCGGAACTGACCCTTGAACTTGGTGAGATCGACTGGGTCCAGGTCACTGGTCGCATCTCAGTAACTGACAAATGGGACACCCTGCTGAGATTGCTGACACCTATTCTCGACGTGCACCTGCCACTCAGAAACATCAAAATTCGGAACCCAACAGCACCACATGTTAGCGAGACTACCAAACAGCTCATGCATCGGCGAAATGTAGCTTTGCACTTGCAAGATAGAAACACATACAAAGTACCTTGACAGATGGACAGGCGGAGTGGCGTCCGCCAAGGTCCTGCGCTCCGGGGCCCTCCTTGTACTGGCCAGGGAGGCCTCCCAGGCCCGGCAGCTCATGAACCTAGAGAGGTTCATGGACTGCCCAGTCAAGGTCGAACCGGCGGACCGACTCAACATTACCCACATGGCGGCGTATGCCCCTGAGCTGACGGAGATATCCGAAGAGGAGCTCCTGGCCGAGCTGCAGGACCAGGGCGTATATGAAGTAACCCGCCTCGGCCGCCGTCCCCGCCTCGGCCCGGTGCTAAAACTGGGATTCCGGACCCAGACCCCGCCCGCCTACATAATGGCCGGCTATCTGCGCATCGCCACACACACGCCTGCGAGGGCGTGATCACCACACAACACATCACTAATGCAGACACCCACCACTGAATTCTTGCTCCAATGGAATACGAGGTCCCTCATTTCCCATTGGGCAGAATTCAAGGAATGTATCATCAGAAATAAACCATTGATTGCCGCCGTTCAGGAGACTAGATGGCTCGACAATGATCCGTATAATTTTAACATCTTCGGCTATACTCTTTATTCCCAAAACAGAAACTCTACATCCCGCGGCGGCGGGGTAGCCTTATTCGTCTCAAACACCCTTCTTCATCGCCCTATCTCAATTCCCAATGACCTAAATTGTATTGCAGTATCCGTTCAAATTGCACAACTAGAACTTACTGTACTTTCCCTCTATCTTCCTCCTACGCATACACTTTATCTATCCTCTGTAACCACTCTCTTTGGCCTTCTCCCACACCCCTGTCTGGTGCTGGGCGATCTCAACGCTCACCACCAGGCACGGGGTTGTCACACCACATCCTAGCGCGGACACCATATTGAAACACTCCTCAACACCCACAACATGGTCTTTTTAAACGACCAAACACCCACACACAACACAGACAACGCCCCGTACCGCCCGTCTGCCATTGACCACTCCATAGCCTCGGCTTCTATCTCTCCCCTTTTCTCCTGGCACGTTCAACCCGACCCCCTGTTTAGTGATCACTTCCCAATCCACATCACCCTCGAACGCTCAGCCCAGTCTAGAGACAGTTTTTTATGCCCAACTGGAACGTTCGCAAAGCGAAATGGCCATCTTTCTCCCAGGAAATTGATAATCTCATCCCACCTCAGTCTCACCCCCCAATTTCGGCACTGCTCAATACCATACTACTCGCGGCAGAAAAGCACGTACCCAAAACTCGTCGCCCACCCGACCGTAAATCCGTGCCGTGGTGGAACGACGAGTGCAAGCGAGCCGTCGCCTCACGGCGGCGGGCTGAGCGCAAATTTCGGAAAAACCTCACCTTCCAAAACTTGGTAGAAGCCCGCGAGGCAAAACTACGTTGTCAGCAAACTATCCTTTCGGCCAAGAAACACAGCTGGCAACTCTACTCGAACACCTTCAACCGTTACACCCCCATCTCCCAAATTTGGACCCAACTTTGGTCCTTTTTGAATGGCAGATCCCCACACCGCGCATTCCCACAACTGACGATTAACCAGCAGCGCATAGTCGAGCCCACAGCCGTCGCGGAACACTTCGTCACCTATTACTATGACATATCTTGCAACACTCAATACTCACAGCACACCACCGTATTCCTTCGCGACACCCTTGCTACTTGCCACTTCGACTCAGACAACACCGAACCCTACAACGCACCCTTTACCCCCTATGAATTGAAATTATCCCTCTCCAAGGTAGCCAGTAGGGCACCTGGACCTGATCACCTGACATATCTCTTCTTTCAAAATCTCTCTGACTCGGGTAAAGATAACCTCCTCTCGGCGCTAAATCAACTATGGACTGACGGCACTTTTCCACCCTCTTGGTCTGCTAGTATCATTATTCCTATACCTAAGCCTTCTAAACCTCGACATCTCCCCTCTAGCTATCGTCCTATCTCTCTCACTAGTTGTGCTTGTAAAATTGTTGAGCGCATGGTCAATGGACGAATCAGAGTCTATCTCGAAAACAACAAAATTATATCCCCCTTCCAGAGCGGCTTCCGACCAAGGCGAAGCACCACTGACAACCTGATCGAAATTGTGGACTCAATCCAGCGTGGTTTCGGGAAAAAATCCGAAACCATCGCCCTTTTTTAAGACCTAACATCCGCGTTTAACAAAGTACATAGTTCTGCCCTTCGAATTAAATTACACCGCATTGGTATCAAGGGCAGAATGGCCACCTTTATCACCAACTTCCCAGAAAATCGCTCCTTCGTCGTCCGCTGCGGCAACATTCATTCCCGGCCCCACACTCTTGACCAAGGCGTCCCGCAAGGCAGCGTCCTATCTCCACCCTCTTCCTTATTATGATCAACGACGTATTAGAACAACTTCCCCAAATTTCTCCCCTTCTAAAATATTCTCTCTATGCCGATGATTTGGCTATTTGGTGTACACACCCATCGGCAGATTCGGCTAATCACTTTATACAACTCGCCATGAATCACATTGATTCATGGTGCTCCCTCTGGGGTCTACAGATCTCCCCCACCAAATCGGTCACTATGCTCTTTTCCCCGCTTCCCAGACACATCCCGCCTCACAAACCGCTCCGCTTTCGCGATCAAATTATCCCCCTCCAATCCTCTTTCAAATATCTCGGAATCATCCTCGACAAAGGACTTTATTTTAGCCCCCACATCACCTATATTAAACAGCGCTGCGCTGTTCGACTCAATCTCCTGCGCTGCATCTGCGGTCGCGACTGGGGTGCAGACAGGACGACTCTTACCAAAATGTACATTGCACTGATTCGTTCAATCCTGGAATACTATGCGTTTATCTTTGATAATATATCCCCAACACCCACCAAGTCACTGGAATGCACACAAAACCACGCACTACGCCTCATCACCGGAGCACACTGCACCACACCTATCACTAGCCTCCGTGGTGAGACCAACCTCCCTAGCCTACAACAACGCAGAACACTACAACTCGTCAGATACTACTTCAGGACAACAACACAGCTAAATCACTCCTCCAATGTGGCATGGACTAAACCCTCGGTTCGGCGTTCCAAAAACAAAAATAAATAAAGCATTGCCATTCACTTGAAGCATGTTCTCACATCCACACTGAAATTTCCGGAGGTTACCCCTGACCAGGTTCCCCCCCCTGCTCCCATTTTGGCACATGAAACACCCCAGACTCGAGTATCTCTTTCGGCAAAATAAAATCCTGCTCACTCCCATCGAAGTCCAAATTAAGTTTTTTGAATATCAAGAGGCCCACCCACAACACACCTTCTTCTACACGGACGGCTCACGTACCAGCAATGGTACGGGAACCGCCTGGTGCGGTGAGCCCGACACTGGTCAAACCAAATTAACACTTCACCATTCGGTATACACAGCAGAACTAGTCACCATACTCACTTGCCTACAACACATCACTGCGCAACACATCACTACCCCTACTACAATATGCACTGACTCACGATCCTCCGTGGACGCCCTCGCCTCAATACACAACACCACACACCCCACGCTCCACGCCATCCGACACCTCTACAATGCCAACCACGCACACCTTCCACTCACCCTGCTCTGGATCCCTGGACATAGGGGCATCCCGGGAAATGAACGGGTTGACGGTCTCGCCCGCGCGGCGATCGACTTCCCCGATAACAACGGAGCCCCAGTACCCCCCGGAGATCTTTTATCCCTCACAAATAATCTGTTTAAAAAGTATATTCAGGCCTGCTGGTCACACAACACCACACACCTACACACCATCAAGCCCACACTCTCCAGCTGGCCCTCCTCCAACCAGCACACTCGTCTGAACGAGGTGGTACTCGCCAGACTTCGCCTGGGACACACCAAATTGACACACAATTATATTTTTCATAGACCTCACCGCCTTCCACTTTGTAGCACATGTCACGTACGCCTTACTGTCACTCATATCTTACTTGACTGTCCAGCATATGCTCTTCACCGTCGCTATATCATGCAGTATGTCGCCAAGATCCACTCACAACTTTCGCTTCGAGCTCTCCTCGGGAATGACCACCCGGAACTACTTGAGTTACTCTTCCGCTTCCTACAGGACACCAAACTATCCGAACTGATATATAGCCTCCGTCGCATTTTCCTTTTCCAAGCTAGCCTGATAAAAGTTATAAGACACGTGCCACACTCCGTACTGGCTGGATGACTCCGCTCCACATCTCTTCCTCTCCGTCGTCGCAAAACACATGCATATAGGTTATCTCACACTAGGTAGACAGGATCCGATCCAATTTGGCTAATACGGACGGATTTCCTTTTAAATTGCGCTTGGTTTCTTACCTTTCTTACCTACGGGTTTTCCATGCAGCTTGGTTTTCCCCTTTTTAGGGGTTTCCAAGCTTTAACTTGAAACATACACCTACACATACAAGGTCGGGCCTGAATCCCACGACTCGCTCTGGGTGACAGGCCTCCGCTTCGCCATCCAGGTTGCAGGTGGGCAGTGGAGCCTCTCCGTAGGCTGTGAAGCTGTCCACCCTCCAAATGTCCTTCCATTGTCATGAGTGTCTGTATGTATGTATGTCTGAACATGTACGTGTATGCCATGCGTGTATCGTCCCTCTACGCCATGTTTCTTGTTTGACGGCGTCTCTCCTTTCTTGACTAATTGATATAACCGGATGTCACATAAGCCGGATTAACGTAATTCCTTCTTTAACGTAGCAATCTCTAGCAGATGGCACTTTGCCTCCGCTAAAGATTTAGGAAAAAAAAACAGAAAAGACTTAACAGACAAGTTCGCTCAGCTATTAGAGCTGACTGTAGGGACGAGATCAGCGGAAGGATAGCTCAGAAAGGCCCATCAGCTGCGTGGCGAGCTATCAAGCCCATTATCGACACCAAAAAAGGCTCTCACAGAGTTCAACCTCAGGTCCTACCTGAACAGCTAAATCAATACTTTGTTAGTGTCGAACCTAAAGTATCAGCAGAGGTCAAACGCCAGGCAAATATGCCTGAACACACACCTCCCAGTTGCCGGTTGTCGCGCGTCTCTACCAGCTCCTATAAAGTATCACCCATATCCCTCGAAAAGCTACCCAAAATTGTCATGGGCATGAGAAGCACAGGTGCTTGCGGACCCGACGGGATCTGTATTAAGGTTATCAAATTTATGTTCTTTTTATCGGAGAAGTGCTGCTCGACATTATAAACACGTGCCTGACTACAGCTGATATCCTCTTCACCTGGAAACAGTCAATAGTAAATCCCATTCACAAATCAGGAGATCCCTCGGATCCCTTTAATTTTAGGCCCATCTCATTGATTCCGGTTATCGACAAAATCACAGAGAGGGTAGTGCAGAAACAACTTTATCACTACCTGAACTCAAACCACCTACTGGCCCAAACTCAGTACGGCTTCAGACCACGCCACTCTACGGAAACCGCTCTCATCTCAGTCACGGACAAAATACTAGCAGCAATGGACCGTTCGGAAGTAGCTCTCCTTTGCATTCTGGGCCTCAGTAAATGCTTCGACGTAATAGACCACACCAAACTGCTCACGAAACTAGAACTCCATGGAATCGATACTGACTGGTTTAGGGCATATCTGGGAGGTCACACGCAGGCTGTTGGCATTTCAGATCAATGCGGAAACAGGCACCTCTCCTCATTTCTCCCAAACAACATAGGTGTTTTTTCAAGGCTCATCACTAGGTCCACTCCTCTATTGCATGTTTTCGAACGACCTCAGTTTGCACGTCCCGGTAGCACACGTCACTCAGTTCGCAGACGAAACCCAGGTTCTCATCTCCGGTCACAAATCTGATCTTCCAAATCTGATAAGTCAGATGGAGACATGTCTGAACCAACCCTACGACTACTTCCTGGATAACAGATTGAAGGTAAACCCGACCAAAACCCAGCTTCTCACGTTCGAATCGCGTCAAAATCTTCGCAATATTACCCCGATACAAGTGTGCTTTAGGAACGCCGTGATAGATGAGAGCCATTCGTGTAGGAACCTTGGGTTGACATTTGATCGCCACATGTCGTGGGATTCCCATGTAGCTGTTGTGGTCCGCAAGTGCACTGGATTCCTTCTGGCCTTGAGCCATCTGCGTCACCATCTGCCCACCAGTCTTCACTGTAGTCAATAACCTAGTTACATCCAATATCAGCTACTGCATATCGGTTTATGGAAACGGATCGGCAACAAATATCCACAGACTAGACAAGATCATTAACTTCGCCACTACAGTCGTGTCAGGTCTACGGAAACTTGATCATATTTCTGATGTCCGTAACGAGTTGGGTCTACTCACTGCAGCTGATCTGCATCTATTTCACAGCCTTACTTTGCTCCACAAAATCATTCTGACGGGTGAGCCAACGCATATTGCCGGTCAAATCACTGCAAACTCTACCCTGCGAAACCGTCATACGCGTGCATATGACCACCTGCACCTGCCAGCCATACACAGAGAGGCGGGCCGCAGGAGATTTCTCTACTCGTCTGTCTTCCACTATAACAAACTTCCTACTGAAACAAAAACATTGAGGCTGTCTAGCTTCAAAAAACATGCACTAGCTTATCTCCGCGAACAACGCTAGTCACACACAAAAACTTACACAATGGATGTGTGTACACTATGAACTCACTTTTAGGCCATCGCTCTCCTATCACTTCTATAAACTACTCGTTTATAGCTTGTGTTGCAAGCACGGTGTGTGCAGTGCAGATAGTGATATGGATATTGTATTATGTTGGTGTATGAATGTTTGTTGCGCATCTGCTCCCACTATTGACCACAAATCTATCCTTTCTTTGTAAATATCTGTGAGTTATACCCAGACTGTCAATAACAGCCGCAGTACGTGGAGGGCATGTATCGTGAAATAAATAAATCAATCAATCAATGCGTTTTGAAGGTCAGAATGGCTACATCCAGGGTTCTCATCGCCCTCTGCTGTTCTCTTTTCTTACTTCATGCTGCTGCACATTTCCCTACATAATTACGAACGAGGGCAAGCCTGAGGCCGTCTACTGCCGTGTATATGGTGCCTAATGTTTCCGGAGCTGCCCGGCCGACACTGCGCCGCCCGTCCCAACCGTCACGCTTTTCAAACCGTAACATCGTTTTTGCTACAACACTTCACGTTCTAATTTTGTCACTCGGAATCAGATCTGCATTCGCTCAATTTTATTTGTTGCCGCTTTTATCCGAATAGTCTTCATGAAGTGTGCTGAATCTTTGCTCAATGAATGTAGTTGCAACTACTTTTTCGCTGGTGATCAGCATTCCACAGCGTACCACGGTGCAATACAACATTTGAAGTTCTCATTTTCCACATTCAGACCGATATTTTTCTTTATTTTCCTATGTACCAACCTTCATCAAGGTATTTCTCCACAAATACTATCAATATTCGCTGAAAGAAAGGCATTTTCGGCGACATTCCCGCGCTCGGGCAGAGCTAGCTGACCACGGATTTTGGCTGCTCAGCACTGGCACCGCAGCCGGCGCTCATCATCCATCTCCGTAGCTCATTGGTAGCGTGTTGAGGGATCACTTACTTCTGCTCTTAGCAAGGCGATTTGGTGAACGTATCGAATTCGAATTCGCTTGAGCTCTGCATGCACGCTTGAAGACGCGCCACGGTATGAACACTCGAGGCGAAACGCTTTTGACTTACATACGCGGATTTTCAACTGCATTGTGCCTTCTAGCACTTGCCCTCATTCGTCCAGCGATGGGTTCCTTATACTTGTACTCAACAGGGGGCACAATATTGAGCGTCGTAGATGTCGGGTTCACTCCTCCATCATTAATGTATAATGCGGGTAGGTATGCTCTGCATGCCTACCCGCCCTAAATGCAGACGCCGGACGTGCCACTTGGACGTGCCAGTTGTCGTCGACCGGGTCGGCACCATATGACGCAACAATCGGGTAGCAGACAGCTCACCCATGGTAAATAGGTCATTATGCGGAGTGCATGCGCTCGTACCGAATTCGACGGAGATTGCCACAGACATGCGGCCCTGTGGCGTGCGGCCCTGTGGCGTGGCGACTGCGGTTCGGAGTTGCCACCTGGCCTCCTCGTCGTCAACACGAGACCCTCGTTAGTGATGTCGGTGGGGTGTGTGACCCCGTGGTTCTGGGCCCTGTGACGTGGCGACTCCGGTTCGGAGTTGCCACCTCGCCGTCAGCATGCGACCCTCGTTAGTGATGTCGGTGGGGTGTGTGACCCCGTGGTTGGCAGTTCGTAGCGCCGGGAGAAGAGGGATGGAATGGTCGGTGATTATCTTAATGCGACCACACGAGTACGCCGCCGCAGTGAAGTGGTTCAGCTGGCTGACGCGCTCCCGGAGGTCGAACGTCCCTACAGCCATCCGGCGCCGGCTGGGGCCAGTCTCGAGGCCTTCGGAAATCGCTAACGGGATACAAACAGGGTCTCGCGTCAACAGCTTTCCAGCCGCATCTCTTTGTAGAGTCAGCTGGGAGCCAGTGTGAAGAAGTTGGAAGGTCGCAGAGTTAAAATGGTGGAGTCAGAATATTATGTGAGATAGAAGCTCGACCTTGCATCACTGGTTCCCACATAGGAGAATGCTGGACGAATTGGGAGGCAGCGGATTTCAAATAGCCAAGGTTGTTTAATCTGTTAAAAGCAACTCGATCTGAACTTGTTAAGCCATGAAACGGAGCCCTCGTAATTAGAGTACGTCATCGGAGTTTCATTTCGATATAATTGCCTTACTTCGAGAACTATGTCCATATAACTATTTAATTTCTTTCGGGTATATTTAATCAATAAGAATTGGTGATAAACACCCTTGATTTACTTCAAAGAATCAACAAGCCTGCTAGGATATCACCACACCCAGCTGTTCAGTTGGAGGGAGGGGTAGGTAGACCAGACCAGAATGAAAAGGAGCACCTCCCTGGACTGCACGTGGGGGTGGATGGAGCCAGGGCCTCTTTAACACGCGCACTGGAGGGGGGGGGGCGAAATCCGGCCACCCCTCCGGTTTTTCGTACATAACTCCAGATGTTACCGGTCCATATACGCCATGTTTTGCGTACTTGTTTAGAACTGACCGGCACGTCGTTTAAAATAAGAAAAACGGAAATCGGCAGAAAATTTGTCGGGTTATGGGCCATTAAAGTCAAAACATTTCGTTGCGCAAGACTACAAAAATCGGCGCTGATGCGCTTCCCGTATATGGGCAAAAGGGAAGTGTTCCTGGCAACACTAGCGACTTGTTTGATGTATATTGATATGCTATATAGTCTCAAGGTCATGTTAGGTCACCGAGGTCAAGTTCATGACAGGTTAATAGAACCAAACTTGGTCAACTGAATTGTTGTCATAAATGCAATGACTGTCATGCGATTGATGTCCCTACACATTCTGAAAACTGTTTGTCATTGCGTACCTAAGCGCTTCCATACTTTATTCATGTACTTCACTCCTTTTTTTCGCGAAGCCAATTGCGCGGAGGTTCCCGACGGAGCAGTCGGTCGGGCGGCCCGGTTCCGGTAACTTGAACAGGTAACTGACCTGATAAAGTGCTGCTATATAGGTGACCTGAGGTCAAATGTCAGGTCTAGAATCTGTATTGCATCATTAGTAATGTCCAAAACATCATTCATGCCCATTTTGGAGTATTTAAACACAATCACAGCGATCCATAACAATGACAAGCAAAGCCACGCAAAACAAGAAAATGTTGACATATGTGACATCATTTGACCTTGAAGATGTCGACCTAAGGTCATGAAATTTGCACACAATAGAATCCACTACCGTACCCATCCACCCGGCGAATTTCTTTCCTTCAGCTTTAATAGGAGCCGAGATCTTAGGGGGGGCGGATTCCGCCCCCCCCCCCTCCCTCCAGTGCGAGTAATTTTCAGAGGCCCTCCAGGGCGCGTGTTAAGGAATTGGACTTGGGATTCGAGTGCATTGGCGCCTGTGACACCACTATCCAAGGCAACCAGACACCGACCGCAGTGATCATTGGCGGTCGGTGTCATTGGCTGAGGGGATACCATCATGATCCACTCCCCCCCCCCCCCCCTCCCAAGCTGGCATGTTGGAGGAATCCATGGCTGGAGCAGAGTTCTGGTAGCCCACACACAGTGGCCCAGGCCCTAATCGGTCATCATCATCAGGTTTTATAAATAATTATATGCCTGCACGTGGTAGAAGCTGGTTAACATGAGCGTTATTTTAGGAAGCTATTTGGTCAGCACAGCATGTGCATTTAAGATAAATTTAGGCCGGGAATAGAGAATTCGCCCTTACTCCTTGGGAATACATATTACTAAACGGTGCTGGGAAAGGAATTTGGACGTCGGGTTCCAAAAACACGTTGCAAGGGACCGACTTTCATCCGCACTTTCATTTTGCATCCTAGAATAGGCCACTTAACACGAATCCTGCTTTAATGGTATGATTACAAAAAAAATAACCAGTGTACTATGGGCTCTACGGTACACACGACTGGTGTCATGGGCTCTGTAATTGACCAGGGTGAGTGTGTGTGTGTATGTGTGTGTGTGTGTGTGTGTGTGTGTGTAATTGTCTGTGAAGTCACGCCACGGGTCAGCGGCGGGGGCGGGGGCGGGCGAGGGTGCAGAGACACACACGATGTGCGGCGCGCCTCCCGTGGGCGACATTCCCCGGCCGGCCGGCGGTGGGTCATTACGAGCCGACCGGTCAGTGGCAAACAGTGAGCGGCCGTCGCTAATGATAGGTGTCGCCGGCGCGTCTGGTCGGGCGGCCGGCTTTTTTGTGGCGGCCGGCCGGCCCCCCTGCGGCCACCCGGGCGGCGGCCCGCCGGCCTGTCGCTGCTCCTTTGTCTGCGGCGGCCGAGTGATGCGCACGCCGGCCCGGGATTGCCGACAGTCACAACAAGATGTGGTCGCCCTGTCGTCGGGCGGTGCACGGCGCCGGCCGCCCCGCGCGCGCTGACGCAGCACACATTCCTCACCGGAGCCGTGCTGGGTGGCGCACCGGCGTGGGCGTCGCCGCAGGTTTCACATGCGGCTGACAGGTAGATTTTTAGGTAATTTTGTTTGCATGCAGCGTCACAGGCGTAGCACTAGCTTTCGTAAAGTTTGAATGGGACTGGTGCCCCACCTGCGTCTCCCTTCGTGGCGACGCCTAAAAGGGCGGTATGAGTGGCCGATGACCAACAGCGGCCAGGTAACTTCAAATGACGCAAATTAATGGGAAGACGGTGGTTGGCGAGGTACGTACGGAGGAAATTGGGGGAGCAGGAGGTCGCGACCTCTTCACCCTCATGTATTTCACCGGGTGATTGTTAGTCCCAGGTGTGGTGTGAAGCGCTACGAATTACGGTATGGCGCCAAAATTAGCCGCCACACACAGTGAAAGATATTTTCCATTCGGTTAGTGAATGGCGAATTTTGTTCCAGGACAAGTTATCTCTCTGATTCGCTTATACCTGACTGGTCGCCGGCAGCGAGTGATAGTCAACGGGGCGGTCTCGGACTGGGCTGACGTCACTTTCGATGTACCGAAAGGGAGCTTGCTGGCCCCTCTGTTATTTGCCCTGTTTGTGAACGACCTGCCATCCAGGATTGACTCGGAATGGCTAATGTTTGCCGATGACGTCAAATTTTTAAGAGGGTAGCGTCTGTGGACGACGCGACCCGCCTGCGGAGGGATATTGATTCCATCCGCCAGTGGTCCGCAGACTGGATGATATCCCTGAACCCTCTGAAATGCAGGTTGTTCACAATGACTCTCCGTCGTACTCCTGTGCGCTTCGAAAATACGGTACACGATACGACACTCCAGCGTGACACTGTATGACCTGGGTGTGTACCTGGACAGTAAATTGACTTCGCACAGCACGTGGCGAAAACTGTGTCAACTGCGAACCGAGCTCTCGGGCTGTTTATTAGATCAATGCAAACAGGAGTACCTGGTAGAAAATTCTCGAAAATTGCTCTGTTGGCGGCATATAATGTGAACATTAAGTATCGCCCCGAGTATTGCTCCGTCCTCTGGGCAGGCGCAGCCGCAACACATCTGGCCCGGATGGACAGGGTAGATAGAACATAAATGTTGAATGTGGCTAGCTCAAAAAGGTAGTGACGCATCTCGGCCGGAATCTCTGCTATATCAGGACCTTCTTCGCTTTTATAACATGACGTCTGTGTCCACTCGTCGCGTACAGTCCGACATCATCTTCTTGCGAAACGTTTTATATGGTGGGACGGACTCATCGGTTTTATTGTAGAACTTTGGATTACGTGTCCCAATCAGGAGAAACAGGCAACCTGTTTGATTTCATGTACCGTATGCACAGGGGTGAAAAAATGCCGAAGCTGTCACCGACGAACCTGTGAGCTGTCTCAAATTATTTGCATATATGGTTAATAAAACAAGTGCCTCAAACGCTTGTTTCTCCGCGTCGAAAAAGTATGTTTGATCCTCCTTGTAGTTGATACATATTTCAGCTAGAAATTGAAGGGTAGCACTTTTTATGTTTCGAATCATAAGTTTTGTCACCATTAAATCCACGAAATATGTTTTGGGGCAGCCGGTGGAGGCGGCATATAGCATACAAAGTTGTAAGTAAGTAAGTAGCATACAAAGTTGTTTTAATATATCATACAAAGTAACATTCAAAACAAAACACAAAATATGTAACAACCTAACCTAGCCTAACCTTCCATGCAATAAGAATTATCTGTTAAGAAATGGATAACTTCGAAACAATTATTTTCTTTTAAAAAATGACAAGCAAAAAACCTAACCAAATTTAACATAGCCCAGCCTAAACTGTTTTTGAACAAAGAATGCTTGAACATTTTTTACAATTGCCCATGTTTTCCCAAAAACCATAACTTGCAACAAAAGCCTATCCTAACCTAACTTAATGAAAACCAGCCCCTTTGTATGTTTTATTAAGTAAAATGTGTGCAAAACTTGTCTTGTGGTTACCTTAAACTGCAATAATACTAGTTTGATCGGGTTAGTTTTGGTTTCATAAGCTGGAAGTGTGAACAAAAAATCAACAAAATCCTCAAAACTAAATTGCAAATTGTTTTTCTTTCAAAGCATATTATGTTAGGTTTCATTAGGTTGTGGTAAGTTTTATAAGTTTGGTAATTTGAGAAAAGCAAATTGTTTGGAATTTTTCAATTTCCTTTTTGGGATATTTTTGCGAGGGGAGGTCAGATTATGTTTTATTTTTATTTTTTAAGCATTTACATTTTTACTGTTAGCTGACACAAAACTTCTTTTTAGTGTTATTTTGCTTCAAAACTGAAAAATAAGCATTTGCAGAAAAAGTGGGTGGTCCCATCATTTTCGTCACCTTGACAAATATTGCACTGGAAAAAATAAGGTCCAAGAATTAAAAAAACCTTCCAAGCACAAATTTACCACTCTGTCTTGGCTGGCTTAAGGGCAAGAGCATGACGACGAGTTGGTCTAAAATTGTAAACATATTTGTCTATGTGTCATGGATGCCAAATTTTGCTGAATTCCAATTGGCCACAAATAACAATGATGCAGTTGTGCAGGATGTGACAACAACACACAATACCTTTTGTGGTTACAGCAGCAAACAAAGATTCTGATTTAGTAAGAATAGACATAATTGCAATCTACCTATTGACATTACATCATTGAAAATTTCAGTGGCACAACTAGATGTAACTGTATTAAATCCACATCAAATAAAGTCAGGCTGCTGCCAGAAGTTGAAGCTAATTTGTATCTTGAGAATGTGGACATGGTACAATATGAAAAATTGATTATTGCTATATTTTTGGTACCCAAACATTATCCTCTCCAGCAAATTATTATCTCATTCTTCTTATCTGGGGGTTGAATGGTATTGTCCAACAATTAACAGCTCTGGAATAAAATGCTCAAGACTCACTGGACAGCACAAGCACAGATTCAGATGTTGCAGGCTGAAAGAAGAGCATCCCCTGCATATTGCATTACTCCGCAACTTCTTGTCCACATTTAGGATTACAAAGCAGAAACAGAACCCTGTGGTAGGTAGGCACCTACCTACCTACCTACCTACCTAGGTACGTAAATCTGGTCAGCAGGCATAACCATCACAAGAAAATAAATTCCTTGCTTGCATCGAATTGTCCAATTAATCACCACAAAAAAAAACATGAACTACCTGCTACTGATGTGTTGACATCGTCATTCGGCACCGATCTGCACTATTGTTTCCACTTTCCTCCAACACCGAATGACATCTTCTTTACGCGCAATGCAATGCTATTTCATACCATTCAAGGAGATTGAACTTCATACCATTCAAGGGGAACCATTGAAGCCACCAGGTATAATTTGTTCTCGAAATGACATCACAGAAAACTGTATTTTCACCAGAATCCTATCCAAGAAAGAAAGTGGTAATGTTTTTGGTATCTGTTGGTAGTTGCGTAAAAAAATGTCTTCGAGTTGATTTGCTTTTTTGTTTCACGAATTATTGCGCTAATTAAGGGCAAGCAGATGCCCTTAACTTACTTGACGTCATTTACCAGGACCCGATTCTACTTCTTTCAGCAAGGTCATTCAATAAGGTTCAACGCGCCACAAATGTCCCGCATGAGACAGCTCACTTGCTGTCTCACCGGCATACCGCCGACCTCTATGAGAATTTAGGATAGGCCGCCATCTGTGCCGCATAGTTTTTTCAGCCAGCAGCTGACTCATAAGGACGTTACCACTATATACAATATGCCATCTTCTAATGTAAACTAGCCCAGAAATGGACTGATACGATTGATTTTCCCAAAAAAGTTGTTTTCAAGCTTGGAAAGAAAATGACATATCAGCCTTTGGCTGTCTCACTAGTCTTCCGTGTCCCTTTAGCTGTCACCGACGTGCGTCGGCGTGTCGTTGGCTTTTTTCGCCTCTGCGTATGCACCTGTGGAAACCATTAGGTGTGGCTTATTCAGCAGATTACTAAGAAACGAATGTATTTTTAGAGAGGACACCAAGTGCGGGCATATTTGCGAACTCGTTGAATGTATTTAAGACGCAGGTAGTTCGGTATGTATGTTCTGTGTCACACGCTCACATCTGAGTCGCGTAGCCATCGGACATCGGTGCAGTTTTAACAGCCTCTTACCTGTCTGAACTGAAAACTGTCCACCTGTTCTGTTTACGCTTTTTAGCTGATGATTTCTCCTGTAAAGGGCTAATTGTGCTGATGGAGATTGTGGGCAATAAACAATAAACCATGAATAATTGTGACCTAAAACTTCTTTAACCCTCTCCGGTAGAGCAGGTGGGGTCGGATTCTGTCCCCTTGTGTTATTTTTTCACCTGTTGCTCTCTAACGATTTGTGATAGGAGCGTGAAACTTAGCGACTCCTCCTAACTTTCTGTTTTCTATTTAGTGGCATGATTTTAGTTTTGTAATTATATCAGAGGCGGCTCCAGGGGAAGAATATTTGGAGACACCATGGACATCTTATTGCGGAAGCTTACCAGCAGCATATGCATCAGAATATTTTCATTGTTTTGGTGTTCAGGTGACGACAATTTGGAATTCAACTGCTCATATTACGATAATAGTGTTTCTGGGATGACCCTTTTTTAAAAACAATTCATTAGCTTTCGGAGCTCTTAGCGGCTCCGTCGTCAGAACGGAGAAGTCTCTAAGTCGTCAGAACGTCAGAGAAGTCTCTAAGTCTTGCCAAGTGTATCAATCACACAACTTTCCTGCGCCGCTGCCGTGATAATAACTTTGTACCTAAGGAACTACGAGTGAAGAACAGGGCAGTATACTCCAAGAAAGCCGACAAGATTTACGAAAATGCTAGTCATGAACTCGTACGTGAACGTCTACAATACTGGAGGCGAGAACGTGCCGTCCTCGAGTCGCAGTTGCAGAGCCTCATCAACTCTCTCCAGTGTGATCTGTCTCCAGAGCACTTCAACACCGTGACATCAGCAGTGGCGGTCGCCAAGAACCACGAGAATGAAGTCTGCAAGAGGCGCACTGGTGCTGAAACGGAGATCCCGAGCCCGTCATCAAGAATGCTGTCGTCAACCTCAGCCAGCACCCTCTCTCGGCCAGCCAGTCCAGCGTCCTAGAGCTTGGTCTGGGCTTCGTCCCTACCCCGAAAGAAGTGCCGAAAGTAAAGCTAGCCGCTGCCATCGAATCTCTGGCTCAGACGATTCCCGATAAAGAGCAGGCTGATAAGATTCGTTTTGAGGCTGTCCAAGTACTTAAATCAGCCCAGCTTCAGAAGCCTAGCTCAAAGGAAGTTTGAGCAGCACTTCTAGCACTTCTCTAGCTCAAAGGAAAGTTTTATCTGAGCTCCAAAAGAATGACGTCATCACCATCTGTCCGGCAGACAAGGGAAACGCTATCGTAATCATGGACACTACCGAGTATAAACAAACAGTAGACACCCTTCTTTCTGATTCCAGATACCGAAAACTCGCCGCTGACCCCATAATTAAGATAGAGCGTAAAGCTACGGAAGTGATCAAACAGCTGAAGCATTCAGGCAGAATATCTCAGACTGAAGCTGATAAACTGAAGCCTTTACATAGACTTCCGCCTCGCCTCTACGCCCTACCAAAGATCCACAAGGAAGGTGTGCCTGTTCGCCCTATCGTTAGCTGCATCGGCTCACCCGTGGAGAAACTATCTGCCCAACTGACAGACGCCATCAACCCGATCCTGGGGAAAAGTGAGCACCACATCAAAAATTCCGAACATTTTGTACGTATACTCCGCTCTAGCAATGCCACTGACAAAACCTTCGTTAGCTTCGACGTGAAAAGTCTATTCACGAAGGTACCGACCGACGAAGCCATCTCGGTAGTCTGCGAGAAACTGCGTCAAGATCCGACCCTCTCCACACGCACTTCTCTCGACGTCTCATCCCTGGAAACTCTGATGAAGTTATGTGTCCGAAACACCTACTTCCTCTGGGATGGGGATATCTACGAGCAGTTGGAAGACTCTCCGATGGGGCTGTCGCTCTCCGCGTCCTCGCTAACGGCTACATGGAATTTTTCGAAGAGAAGGCGCTCAGCGAGGCAGATAAAAAAACCAGATGTCTGGTACCGTTCCGTTGATGACTGCTTTGCCTGCTGGAGCCACCCACTCGAAGATCTCGACAAGTTCCTCGATCATCTCAACAGCATCCGACCATCAATCGAGTTCACCATGGAGTTAGAAAAAAACGGATGCCTTCATTTCCTCGATGTCAACTTACAGAAAACTGATGGGCGACTACAAACCTCCGTATCCAGGAAGCCCACCCACACCAACGTCTACCTGCGGCAAGAGTCGAACCATCCCCAAAAGGTGAAGCAAGGTGTCGTGCGCTGTCTTGCTGAAAGGGCCCGAAAAATATGCGACGAAGACAGCATTAAGTTTGAACTATCCACCCTTGACAAGATCTTCGCCGCTAACGGCTATGGAAAGAAAAGCGCTTCGTCTGCTGCACGAAAACACAAAGACCGAAAAAGGGAAACGGATAACGGGCTGATATATATTTCAGTTCCATATTACCCGGGCGTTGGAGAGCGCCTGGAACGCCACCTGAGGCCCCTGGGAGTTGTCATCGTGCATGCGTCTGGCCAATCTTTAAAAAACAGACTGTGCCAACGTCTCAAAGACCGAAGAGATCGCGGACAAAACTCGGGAACCATATTCCGCCTAACATGCGAATGCAACGCAACGTACATTGGCGAGAGTGGTCGGCCGCTGGACAAGCGCCTGAAGGAACACCGGAACGCTCTCTCCAAGGCCCAACCCGAAAAGTCCGCAGTTGCCGAACACGCTGTAGATACTCGGCACGATATCAATTGGAACGATGTGGAGATTCTGGGACGTGAAACACATTTTAGGAAAAGGAAACTGTTAGAATCTTACCATATTAGAAAGTCGCGACCAGAGCTAAATCGAGATAGGGGTTTAGAATGGTCGACCATCTGGAGAGTGGCTAATATTGACGAGCAGTAGTCTTGGGGGAGGGGTGGGGGAGAATTAGGGATGTCAATTGTGATGTATTTTATAGTCTACCGTTTTTTACTACGTGGGAGTTTTTCAAGTGTGTTGTTTTACAGTCCCTGCCGTGTTATGCTGCATTGAAGTGCCGCATTCCTCACTGCTCGTGTCCTGTTTGAAGTTTTGTTGAAAACCTTAATTGTCTTCTCTTTTAATATACCATCTGACGACGGAGCCGCTAAGAGCTCCGAAAGCTCATGAATTGTTTTTTAAAAAAGGGTCATCCCAGAAACACTATTATCATTATTAAAACCCTTTAATATGTCTCTGAAAGACTTGCTTATATTACCTTGCTAACCTACGGAATTCCTTACTTTGAGCCTTATCGTGTTAGAAGCGGATCCAAGGGGAGGAAAAGATGACCAGCATGTGACCCTCAAATCATTATCAGTTCCGTGCTCATCGGGAAGTTGTAAGAGTCCGCTGAATTCTGGACCAACGGCAATACTGCATCAGTGGCGGTGCCCGAAGACCTTCCTAATGGTGGATGCAGGAGGTGGGTATAGATATTCAGGACATACCCTATTCAAACCACTGCAAGCCATGGCGCGACGAGTGTAGCACTTCGCCAGTGGCGGATCAGCAGAGGAAGCAGAGGATTTAGGGCACGCGATTATAATAGATCGTCCGTAGTTGCGAAGCCAGGACATTTGATCATGGTCAACGATTGGAGTAGCCCTCCCACTCAGGTCTCTGGATTCTTCCTAGTATAGTTCCCTGGCGAAGTCTTTGGTCCGAAACCACAATAAGTATTGGTATTGTGCATGAAGAACGAAATAACAAGTGTTTGTGGCATCGACTGAGGAAAAGGACCAGCCACGAAGAACAAATGGTGCCCATCCATCCTTAGGCTCCTGGCAATGCCATCACTGTTTCATATTTGCATGTATGGGCAGCAAATGTTGCTTTGGATCAATGTGATTTATGCCAATATATGTATAATGTTGCCGATGCATAGTACAAGTACAGCTCCAAATAGTTTTGCTGAATTCTTTCCCCATTGTTTCGTCTTGACCTCGCCATTGCGAAAATTTTGACATTCTGACAAGCTAAAAGTGTAGTCTAAAAGTGTAGTCATAAAGTCATAGAGTGTTTGGACTTAATAAGGGCCACAAGGGCCCATCCAGTTAGTCTGTAAATGGAAGATACCATACCATTAGCCTGGTAAAAAGACCCACCCCAACCATCACCACATCCTAAAGAAACCATCCACCAACATCCCACATACCTATCAATGCCTATCTACCTAGCTATCCAGCCCTATTCCCTTGATCCCTCTTAACACATGTGGATTGAATACCTTACCAATACTTTTCAAACTACATCTATGCCTGCTTATAGGGGTCTGTGCCATGCACACTTACTTAGCATAAATCTCACCCCATCCATCACAAATTAGAACTCAAAAACAAGATTTTCCTGTCTAAAAAATTTGTCCACCCTACTTTTAAGTACATTCAATGCGGAACTCCCCACAACATCAGCAGGCAGCCTATTCCACTAATCAACAACCCTTTGACTGCAGATCTGTTGTCCCTTAACTGTCCTACACCACAACTTGTCTAACCTGAACTGATGATCCCTATGTGTACTCTAAACCGAAGAGCATCATTTAAATTGACCTGATCTAGCCCTTTAACAATTTTGCACATTTCAATCATGTCCGCCCTTAAACTCCTATACTTGAGTGAGTACATATATAATGCCATAAACCTTTCTCCATATTCTAAGTTACCTATTCCACTGATGAGTCTAGTGGCTTTGCGCTGCACTCTTTCTAACATATCTATATATTTTTATAGGTAGGGGCTCCATGCTTATACAGAATATTCCAAGTGGGGTCGCACATTTGCTAAGTATAGTTTTTTTTCATGACTTCCTTGCTCTAATATCTCACACTTCTATTAATGAGTCCCAGCATTCTGATTGCCCTGTTCCTAGCTGAGATACATTGTTTTTTCTGCCTTAAGGTCTTTTGAAACCAACACACCTAAGTCTCTTTCCTCTTCAATAACATCCAGTTCCCTCCCTCCCATTGTATATCTGAAGGTCTCACCCCAGACCCCAGATGCACAACCTTACACTTATCATAGTCTAAAGACATCTGCCATTGATCAGCCCACTTTGTAGGTCCTCCAAGTCTAGTTGAATATTACTAGATTGATCATTATTGTTTGCCACTCCTACCAGCTTGATGTCATCCAGCAAATTTGAACACTCTATTCCCCAGCAATACCTCAATGTTATTCACAAAGATGATAAAGAGAAGTGGCCCTAGAACAGAGCCCTGTTGTACTCCACTCAGAACATCCTTCCAATCAGATTTATATCCATTTAACACTACCCTTTGTTTCCTTCCCCTCAACCATGCTTCATTCTAATTTAGAACTTTTCCAACAATCCCATGTTGTTGTAGTTGATGAATTAGCCTTTCATGTGGAACTTTATCAAAAGCTTTGCTAAAGTCCAAATACACAACATTCATCCTGCTTTGATTGTCTACTTCTTTAGTAACATACTCAATGAACTCCAATAGGTTAGTTAAACAAGACCTTCAAGATCGAAATCCATGTTGAGTATCCCTTAAAAGGTTGTGCCTATCAAGACGAATCTGAACATTCTGTTTAACCAGATTTTCTAGTACCTTGCAAACTATTGAGGTCAAACTGACTGGCCTGTAGTTTCCTACACACTTCATGCTTCCCTTTTTGAAAATTGTTACTACGTTTGCATTTTTCCAATCTTTAGGTACTTCAGAATATTCCTTAGACCGCCTGAAAATGATACCTAGGGGAACTGCTAAAGCTTTAGCACACTCTACTAAGATCCTAGCATGTATATCATCTGATCCAGCTTTATTAGGTATTATATTATGCAACTGCTTTTGTACAGCTCTGTAGTATTGTAAGATCATCCAGCCGATCACCTGTCATGGCATAACCTTAACCTAGACCCAGTAAAATGCGGTTGAGCCATCCAGTTTTGGAATCGGCCCAATACGTTCCGAAATCTCAAAAGGGGTGGAATCGCCTCCACCTCTAACGAATGAGGCCTAAGCGAGCCGTACCGTAATAGGGGTAAATTGAAATTCATCCGTCAGGAACCATATTAGTGAGCCTCCATCAGGGAATACGTGGACATCTATCGGTAGTTAAGGCAACTAATAGTTCACATGCTCAATAAGAACTAGTTAGAATACTTGGCAGTGAGCATAAATGACGCCACAGTTATAGATGGCGCTACTACATACGACGAGGAATGAGTTAAGGCCGCAATCCTCGAAAGAGACTCAAAACGACTAGCTTTGTTCAGACATTAAATATGTTATCCAGTCAACTAGCAGCACTCACGACCGTCCCACCCAATCATAGATAAAATCCAGCAGGCCCGCAACTTCAGCAACATTTCTTGTCTCTAGATCACGGGTCACGTAAATTTTCAGGATATGAACAAACAGGCTTGCAAAGCAAGACCCAGCATCG